>JANHFT010002210.1:431101-443101 GCA_032467955.1 Pseudoxenodon macrops | reverse complement strand
GATTTGAACACACTGTACTAATCCGCAAGAGTTCAGTTTAGCCTTGCAATGACTCTGTATTGTCATACCTCTTTGTGTATCACCAGCTAGATTATACAGGGACACAGATCTTCCAATTTGTACAGAAATGCGGTGAGACAGATGTAATTGTTACCAGAGATTCTTGTATAATGCCAGCAGTTATGGAAAATAGTTGAAGGAGATACTCAGAATATCCTAAGTCATCCCCCTGAGGGTGATTTGGCACTTCAGAAATGACTTGCCACTGTTCACATGTTTATTCTACAAATATACCTGATGAAATAAGAGTTGAAGGATATTAATCAGGCTGATTTACTGCATGATCCCATGTGCGTTTTCTTAGAATTTGGCTTCTCTCTCTACTAAACAGAGTTTAGCCCTGGGTAAATAGGACATCTGTGCCACAGTATGAAAAGAAAAAGCTAAAGAAAAAAGATACCTTGAAATTTGTGTCAAAGGGATGACTGAGGCATATGCTGCTTGTCTTCCTTCCTTCTCTACTATTCAGGATCAGACGATGGCAAGGTACAGATGGCTATGAAAAGGACGTCACCAAGAAGAAGTTAAAGATGACATGGATTTTCATATGCTAATTTATATGCATGCCTGCACATTTACAAATGATTACTATAATCAGAAGCCCGCAAAACAGTTGAAGAAAATAGGAGAAAAAAGAAAGGACTTAGGAACAGATATATTACTTTATAAATTATTAATAAGAATTATTTTTAACTGTGAAATATATGTTCATTTGCCTGTATATTGAATCATGGAATTGGGAAAAAAAGTTTGGAGTTTATCTGGCCTAAACCCCTGCTTAACACAGGAATTTCTTACCATGGCATCTCTTATAGATGGCCAGCGTCTGTAATATATCCAGCAAAATAAAGTCTGTGACCCCTGAAGCAATCTATTTCAGTGGTGGGTACTGATTCTTTTTGCTGCCAGTTCGCTCAGGGTCGCACCTCGAGCACACGCATAGCAATCAAAAAATAGCTTCTGCACATGCGCAGAAGCAAAATCCAAAATGGCGGCAGCCACGGAGACACCAAAGGAACCGGCTCCGTAACATCATCGCCAAGTTACTACCGAGTTAGAACTGGTAGGAATCTACCTCTGATCCAGTTCCATTGTTCCATTTTATACTCATGACTGCTACTACTGAAATCCATCTTGCTGATTTCTGCCCATTTTTCCTGCTTGTCATGATTCTCCAGAATCTTGCTATGCTTTGTCCTGTATTTCTTTTAATTTAGAGAGAGTCAAGACTTATACTTTATAAATTATGACAAACTGATATATGATCTGAGCCCTGTCAAACTAACTGTAGAAATGGTGGACACTAGTCATTTGTGCTTGCTTCTCTCCTGTACCCAACTGACTGCCATACTGTGTTGGATTTTGCAACCAGCCTTCTATACTTCCATTGTTCCTTCCGCAATATTTTCTCCTTAGATTCTGGATACGATGGCATTATTGGAAAGCTTCAGAGATTGTAGAGCTGCAGACAGTTTGTGAAAGAAAACCATCATGTAAGGGAAAGATTGTTATCACTTCCACTGGGTTTATTACTTTCAGGGTAACTTTACAATGGAAGAGCAGCAGCAAAACTTCCAAAATACAATTGTTCTTCAGATGTTTAACTCTATCTTGAATCCTACTACAGGACAAAATTCCAAGGATTCCCCATCTACTTATTGAAGCATGAAAGAATGGACAAATGCAACCATATACATTCAATCATATCTTTTGATTGGGAAAATATATAACCTCTTAATCCTACTTGAGAATTATTGATTGATTACACGTACATTGTGCCTTTCCTCTTGGTTCTGGACTGCTAAGGACTCCCATTAACATTTTCTTGGCACGCATGGAAACTCACTGCCACAGATGATGATTATGATGATGAATATCTCATGAATCTTTAAGATCACTACCTCTACAATCAAAAACTATTTATCTGAATTCCCAGAATAACCCTCCAGATATAATCTTTTATAATCTGAACTCAGTAGCTTTGGGAGAAAATTCCTGTACGGTCCTTAAGCAGGCTTTGAAATGCTGGAGAATGTTTACCCTTTTATTGCACTTCACCCCCTCCTCACAATTAATAATGCAGCAGGTTGTTTAAAGTGTGTTAAGGAGTAAGTCATTTTAATGGATCTTGAGCACAGGATTGGGGGTTAGCAAATATACCTTCCTGAGAGACAAAGTCCCAAGATAACTGTCACTTTGGGAATGAACGTCTACATTACCCATTCTTGTTGTGATAATCTTACAACAAATACACAGAAGGCACACAAACTGAAATAACTAGACCTTGAATCCCAAATGTAAAAAGCTTTCTCAACTTTACATGCAACTACGTTTCTGCCCATATTCTGCTGGCACCTTCTGAATGGATGCCACACACCCAAAGTAACTTCTACATCTAAAGGTTTCCAATCCTCCAGAATCTCCTCTGAATCAATCCTGCTTGTAATTTTACATACTTCAAAAGGTTAAGATGCAAAGCACCTTTATCGACTGGGGTTTCTTGGTGGGATCAGTAAAGCATGACTGATTAGAGCCCAGTTCTAAAGAGCTTGGCTTTTGTAGAGCTGGAATAAATAGGAGGCATGTCAATAACTTAGATCCAGGTGTATTGACATAGTTTGCAGCTTCAATAGGCGATTAACACTTTACAGATCTTACCCAGTGACCTCCCCCAAGCTTTACTGCACATATTCTGCTATCAGCTGCATTATCAACGTTTCAGAATAAAAATAATATTAGCTAGACTATATTTATGTTTCCTGCCACAGCAATTTCTTTTAACATCTGGGAGAGTTCACACTTTTACTTTAGATTTCTTTTCCAGGTGTGTGTGTGTCCATGTGTGTCTGTATGTGTGTCAATGTTTGCAATATATGCAACACATTCATTTCTAGTTTCTACAGTCTCTCATTTACAGCTGCTTAATCCCATAGTGGAGAGCCTGGGAAACTTCAGCTTCATAAGTAATTGAATCTGCCACATGCCACAACATCACAAAGAAACTCCTAAGGAATGATGGGCATTGCAAACCCGCCCCTTCTTCCAAATCTTGAATAATGAAATAAGTTACAGTGGAATGCCTTTTTGGCAGATGAATGTATCTGATAGCTAGTCTTAAATCAAATCCATGATTATGCTGAAGCAAGAGTAAAGCTACATTGCAATATACAAACTGGATGACATCCCGGGATAGACAGAGATGAAAATTAAGGACTACAGCAGAATTAAATAAAACTGTATACTGGAAAGGATCCATACTAACTCATCTCAATGATTTCCATACATTTCCCCTTAGTTCACTGCTCCATTCTTGCATAATATGCCTTGAACTTTAGGAGCCTGATTCCATCATACCAGACAATAATTTCAGAACTAAAGGGCAGAAGTGCTTGCCTTTTATCGAGAAAGTTTATTAGCATTTATTAGCTTATTATTTATTTGTAAATAGGGTTGATTCCATATAAGAGGGTGCTTGAAAAACGGCATCCTTGCCTAGTTTATGTCTCTTCAATCCTTATCACTGTACCATTGAAAGAAAGAGAAACAGCAAGTAAGCTGAGTAATATTTTACTCATAGTGAGAAGATGGAGCTCATTAAGACAGTGCAAACTCTACTAGGTTTCTTTGGCCAACCCAGGAAAAAAATAATCTCATTAGCAATATAGACCCTAGAAGAAGATGTCCATATTCCAAGTACTAGCAATGTTTCTCAAACTCCCAAATGGGACGTAGCTTGGCCAAAGAAACCAATCTTCTCAACAATATCCATATAAAAAAGAGTAAGCAATTAGATAAAAGGTTTCTACTTCGTGGTGAACTCCGCATAACAGGAAAGAAATCAAATTGCATTGTTGTGAGATTTAACAGCAACTTATATTGATGGTTTTTATTTCTATTTTTGTTTTTCCAGAATTTTTCTCAGCATTGTGATACACAGCAACCTTTTTGGAAAAACAAAATATGGATATAGAGGAGACATGATAGCAGTTTTCCAATATTTGAAGGGCTGCCATAGAGAGGAAGGGGTCAAGCTATTTTCCAAGACACCCAAAGGCCAGACAAAGAATAATGGATGGAAACTGATCAAGGAGAGATTCAATCTAGAAATAAGGAGGAACTTTCTGACAGTCAGAACAATCAACTAATGGAACAGCTTGCCTTCAGAAGTTGTGGGAGCTTCATCACTGGACGCTTTCAAGAAGAGATTGGACTGCCATTTGTCAGAAATGCTGTAGGGTCTCCTGCTTAGGCGGGGTGGGTGGGGATTGTACTAGATGACTTGCAAGGTCCCTTCCGATTCTGCTAATCTGCTAAATCTGATTCCAAAGAGACAGCCATCAAAATGGTTTCCAGAAGCATAAAAAATTGATAAATTTGTAGAAATTGGGTTATGTCCAGTGGTCATTCTTTTTATATTTATTATTGCTGATGAAAATGACAAAATGGACTCTGTGCTGTTCAGATTTTGGTTACAAGACAAATATACATTCTTAGCCCTTGATTATCCATTGGGTAAGGATAATCAATATGGTGACATTAAAGTAAAATCTCAGTATAACAGACCATTGCATGGAAAGGAGGTCCATTAAAACTGAGTGTCCATTAAATCTGAAAAGTTATGGTTCTGTAAGTGCATATACATAAAAGTATGCCTGAGGCCTCGTGTTTCTTTCAAACTGATTGGGTTAGGTGCTATGGCTACCTTGTCACATTAATATCCATAGTCACTCATCCTTGTTCCCATTATGGAAACAGCAGCAGTTTCTTGCAGTCAAGGCACTCACTTTCTTGTACATCTCTCAATCCATGTGCCTCATAGACAGAAGTATAACCCAATCTTTCTTTACCAAGTGCCTAATCTTTCTCCGTAGCCCTAATTTTCCCTGGACTATCCTATGTTGTTGCCAAACTTTCCACCTTTTAACCCCACCTCTAAACTTCATAGTGACAGCTTATATACTGTATATACAGACAAACAAACATATTCACACCAGTCTTCCCAGAAGTTTAATCTCAATTAAATGGACTGTTTTGTGAGGATCTCTGAATCAAAACAATACTTAATATAAACCTGTGAAATGGAGCTTTTAGTGCACTTACATATATATTACTTACACATATACACACACACATTTAAGAAATGTATATATTGCATAGCATAAACAACATAAATAGAAGGGATTTAAAAAATTATTACAACTGAATGATTTTGATTCTTCTTTGAATAGGTTATGCTGTTAATTATTAGGCTCATCACAGTTTAAGAAATATAGAAATGATGCTTAAAATGTTGCTGCATGGAACAACCAATTAGGATTCTTATCAAAATATTTTGATTCTTATTAAAATAAAATAAAATCTCCTCAATTCCCTTTTTAAAAAAAAAATCAAAAGTAGAAGTCTCCATTTCTATAATCTCCATGTCATATATCAGAAAATCCCCATGGGCTGACTTAGTGAGATATGGATAAAGATTGACACTTGGATGATTGCACTTTAAAAATACCTAAGTAGAGTCTACCCACAAGTATTCATTATTTTAAAATGAAATATAAGATTAAGTGCATTCTCTTCCGTTCATAGTGCTATTATTAAAAGACAACCTAACTGACCTCTTTATTTTCAAGTAAGCAGTTTCTTATTGTGCCTTAAGTATAAAATTTAAGTAGCCAACAGATACAGAATTACAGAGACATATAGTATCCCGCAAGACTATCCTATATGAGATCCCAGGGGTCATCAGAAATTTGGGTTTCTTTAAGATAGCAGAACATGTAAATATCAAAACAATTCAGAATTTGATGCTGAACTTGATCATTTTGATTACTAAAAGGACAAATTATCTTCAGGTGTTAAAAAGGTATTAATAGAGCAATAGATACACATCCAACAACCTTGCTTCAGAGGTGGGTTCCAGTTCTTTAGAACCATTAGTAACTCGGTGATGATGTCATGGAGCCAGTTCCTTCAGTGTCTCCATGGGCGCTGCCATCTTGGATTTTGCTTCTGCCCATGCACAGAAGCTAATTTTTGATTGCTGTGTGCGCGCCCATGCACTTTGCGCATGCGCATATGGCGCAACCCTGAGTGAACCGGCAGCAAAAAGATCCAGAACCCACCCTACTCTGCTTGTTTCTACTTGTTACCTTCCTCTGTTTTCAGGGAAGATCAACTGTACAGGGAGCATGGGATTGTCTGAGGCGAGCACGGTTACAGTCCTTTATGAAACTGAACCTTGTGTGGTTAGGACTTTTGGTGTCCTGATATTCAGTCAAACAATTGCACTCTCTCTAATGATCTTTGTCACCTATCAGAAGACATGATAAGGGAAGCATGTGGACTATAGCATTATCCTTTTTCATCATTATCATGTGGTTTTAATGTCTATGGAAATTCTCAGTCATCCAGGTCATGATTGTCCCAAATATGCTTTTTCAAGAGGCAAATGGACTTTCTGGTTTTTCTTTGAAGACGTTTTGTTTCTCATCTTGGATGAGAAGCAAAACGTCTTCAAACATCTTCAAAGAAAAACCATAAAGTTCAGTTGCCTCTTAAAAAAGCACCTTTGGGACATGTGGTTTTAGTTAACATTTTAAGGGCTTAGATTGCTTTCCCATGCAAAAACTATGTGTCAATCTTCCAAGATGGAAACATGACTAGATAAGTTCATTTTACTTTTATTTAAGGATACATTAATAGAATATTGCAAGTCTCAAACTATTCCTACTGTCACTGTCAGTGTCTGAGAACTTGGGGAGAGGGATTGCTGAGCCTCTTTGTCCACCCAGTATGTAGCTGTGAACTATGCCCTCTCTTATCTGACTATTCCTTAGTAGACCGCATATCTTTCACCTCATCTCCCAAAGTCATTCCCACATATTATGGGGAAGAATAGTAGACAATGAACCAGTTTTAGTGGACTGTAAATATGAGCGATGACTTTAAAAATGAGCAAGGAAGGATTTCAGTGTAGGGCTCAAGGATACTTTTGTGATTCAGAGAATCCTACCATACTTCTATGTACCATTTTATACAGAGGAAGAGCTGCTCAGTTCTGGTCCTATGAGAGCAGGACAAGTGATAGCATTATCTGAACAGACTTTGTCTCTTTCTTCACAGTATTTTACTCCTGCCTATTAGGTTCAAAACAGCTTGTCTAATATTTGGTTGGTCTCTCATCTTAAAACACAAAGTTAACATGTGTCCCCACTTTTTACACATACACAAATCAATAAAAAACATAAGAACCCTTAAAAAGGCAGATTCCTTTGGTTTGCTGCAACTTAGAAACATGCATAGAAGGTCAAGAATGACCCCCTGCTTCCTGAAGACAAGTATGGTATAATTCTGTCAGACAACTCTTATCCGAGGCAGTTGTGTTTGTACAATATTTCACACAGGCATTTGAGAGCCATTTCCCTGTACTTAATAGACACTTAACATGCTACAGATTATTTTTTGGTAACACTTTATTTCAGATTTCCCCATCATTATGAATTCATTTACTACTGGAAGTAATAGCCCTGTTCCTAATGAATTCATCTGGTATTAATATGGCTTTCGCAAGTGTGTCCATAGGTGCCCAAATGCAATTTAGCATTAGTTAAATGAGAGTTAATGGACACTTAAAGTGCCACTTATTTTCTAAGTGGTCCATTAAAAAAAAGGAAACTAATGCCTGCCTCCATATTATTCCTAGAATATAGTACATTGATTCCTGTGGTGAATGTAGAAATTTCAAAACATAAACCCAAAACCACTTTGTAGATCAGATCAAAATCCATGGAGTCACAAATGCAACATTAAGACTAGCTTCTTTCTAGTGCACAGTATCTGATACTTATAATCAGTGGTGGAATTCAGCCAGTTCGCACTTCATTGGGAAAGCCAGTTGTTAACTTTCTGAGCAGTTTGGTGAACTGATTGTTGGAAGAAATCATTAGGGCAGAGAACCAGTTGTTAAATTATTTGAATCCCACCACTGATTACATCCCATACTCGGTTATCAATGTGGGATATTTGAATAGTACTTATGCTTCAATATCTCTGTGCATAGGATAACACTTTATGTGATATACAATAACTATGAACTGTGGAGTGTGGCATAACAGATTCTTTAGTGCTGATTTAAGAAGCATTGGTTATCGGTGTTTTCCTATTAATAACAACACTCCTCTATGCTTCAGTCTCTCTGCACATAATAAACTCATAATTTTGTAATAACCTCTAATCATAGAGATAACTGTTACTGATAGGGTACTTAGACTGAGTAGATGGCTTGCTGAAACCATCAGTTACATGGGGATTTGAACTGGAAGAAATACCTGCTCAGCAGTTTTATTTGAAAGGAATTACATCTGGTCCTTGGGTTATGAATAGTTCAGAAACTATTCAAACTTGCAATGGCGATTAATGAGGGGGGCTTATGACAGGTTCTTGGAGTTCATAGCATCCTTGTGATTTGGATGCTTGGTTCTCAGCTCATAATTATAACATCAAAGCATATTGCAGTCACATAACTGCAGTTTCCAATGTTTCCTGCTGTTTTCTTATGGGAAAAGTCAATGGGAAAGCCAGCAGGAAGTCAAAAGACATATGGGGTCGTCACTTAGCCACTCACATGTGGTCCTTGCTTAACAATAGTAACTGCTGGAACTGCTATCACTAAGCAATGGGGTCATGTAATGTTGCCTTTATGACTGCATCACTGAGCGGCAACCATTCAATCCCAATTGCCATTGCGACACGAGGACTACCTGTATCTCATCTCAGTCATAAAGATACCTATTGCTGGATAGTCTTTAAATTTTTAACTTTGTAAGCCATCCAGAGTCACCATGTGACGAGATGATGGTAAATAAATTTAATAAAAATAAATACATAAATAAATAAATAGTCTTCAAGAATGGATTTCTTGTCTTGAATATTTTGGAATAAGCAAGCTATCTTCTAAATCCTGGAAGAACTTATTTTATTTGCAGTATTGTTCTTAAGCAAAAGCATTTCCTTTCCTAATTCTGCTCTGCATCCTTTTACCACGAGCCACTTTGTTGACTCATTCACCCACAGAAAGATCTAGCTGCAATGTCAAGTCAAGCTATTTCCCCCAGTAGTAATTTGATAGTGTCTTCTTGCATCAATCAGCTATTGTTAAGGCAATACAAGTTTAAAGACTTGTTTTCTCCTGAAATGTCTTCGGGGATTGATGAAGCACTGACGAAGCACTGACATCAAAATTATTAATGTATTACAGGTAGCCGTCAGGTTCTGATGGCAATTGAGGCCAAAATTTCCATCACTAAGTGATGTGGTCATAAAGCACAGTATGACATAACCCTATTGCTTAGTTGATTGTAATTCTGACAGTCCCGGTTGCTGTTGTAACCCAGGATCACATGGGTCATTAAGCAAGGGCTCACATGACTTCAATGTAGGATGAAGCAGGATTCCCTGGCAAGCAGGCGGGTGGGTGAGAGTTACAGTTGGGTGGGTGCTGTGGAATGTGTGTGGATGGGCAGGTGCCATGGGCACACACTATATAGCACAGCGGCTATCATAGCCCCTATAAGGTGTAAGTAGGCAGATGGGTGGAGTGGGCAGATGCTATGAAATGTGGGCAGGCAAAAAAGGTGGCAGGAGTGGGAGAAATGTGACCTCCTGCAGCTTCCCCATTTGACATTGTTTGGTGGAAACTGGCAGGGAAATTTGTAAAGGGGATCACATGACCCTGGGAAGCTGCAACTGTTGTAATTTTGAGCTGGTTGCCAAGTGCCTGAATTGCAATCACGTGACTGTGGAGATGCTGCAATAGCCATAATTTTGTGGACTGGTTATATGTCTCCCTTGTCCAGTGGCTGTTATAACTTTGAATGGTTGCTGAATTAAGTGGTTGAGGACTATTGATATTGTGCTGTTGTTGTCATTATATCACTTTTGATTCTTCATGTTTGCATCATTATTCTGTATGCCTGTAAATCACCTAGACCTCGCCAGATTGAGATTGTTAATAAATTTAATAAACTGTGGATTTTACTCTGCTAGTCCATGTAGATTTTACTTTGCTAGTCGTTGCCAACTATAGGGGGCATTGCTCATCTCCATTTCAAGATCATTGAGCCAGCGCTGTCAGAAGACATTTCTGCAGTCATGTGGCCAACATGATGTCATGGAGCATTGTTACCTTCCCACTGAAGTGACATCTATTTATCTATTTGCATTTGCATGCTTTTGAACTGCAGGAGTTGGGGTGAGGACGGGAGCTCACTGCATTGGGTGGTGCTTGGGTCTCAAACTTGTGCTGCCAGCTTTCCAGCTGACTAGCCCAGTGTCTTAACTACTGAACTGCTGTGTCACCCCATAAATTTATAGATAAGTAAATAAATAAATACAGGTCCAGATTTATACAGTAAGAGAGACAGAGAGGATAATATTAGGATAAAGGGATGCTGAACCTGATCAACAAGAGAATGGAGAGAAATAAAGGCAAAACGGGAGCAGGAAATACTAAGGAGATGCAATGGCAGCGATAGTCATAACTTATAAATGTTTGATTTAGGACATAGATGCATCACATATGTCCAGCATTAATTTTGGGCTTGGAAATGCTGGACTAGGCAAGAATAAAGAAAAAAGAAAGTCAAAGGCTAACTCAACAGTGCATTTGATCTGAGCTTCCTAGTGTGGCAGTCAGTCCACCAATATGGCTATAGACATTTGTCTTGGCACCTGCCAAGGCATCCTTTTTCATCTGCATTTTTTATTTAAAACATTATTTTAATTTTTTAAAATGAAAACCTGGCATATTCGGAAGAGAAGCTGGCATGCTCCAATGCTGGCATATTGTGAAATGAAAATGAAAAGCTGGTGTGATGGAAAGACTCCAGTATCATCTTTCTTTCCAAGAATTTCTCCGGGCTCAGGAGGGGCACCATATTGTCTGCTTGTAACAGTGCAGAGTTTTATTTCGGGGGAAATGCTCGTTTACCTAGAAAAACAGAGATAAGTAGGAACAATATGGAGGAAAAGAGGTGGAAGAAGAACTAGAGGGGGTAACAAATAGCATTTTGGTAAATCAGCAGTTGCAACTGGTTGTGTTCCCAATGGCTGTCATTTTGAGAATGGGAGAAGCCTCTCCAACAGCCATTCTGGAGGCCTGCCCACAACATCTCAAAATTCCCAATGTACTCACCAGCAAAAACAGACGAGGGACTCCTGTGATGGGTTGAATATTGCTAATGCCTGTGGAAGAAATGGAGTTGGAGGAGTCCCTCTGCTCCATATTTCCATCATTTATTTCCAGGAGAAAAGACAATAGCCCAATCCTGTGAGAGACTCAACAGACTCACAAGTATACATGTCATGTAGATTTAATTGATTACATTGCTCAGACATTGACATTACAGTGTACGAAAAGCATTTCTAAAAGACTGTTTTATTTGGGACAGGCAACACTTTCTCTCCAGTGTGTTGCAACATGTTCCTGGTTTTTCTTATTTATAAGAAGAGTTCTCCTTGAGGATAATTCATACGAGCTTTGGAAGCCAAGTCTGATCATTTTCATGTCAGAATTTGTTGGTATTTAGTTACACTTACCTTACAGCTTATGTGCCTGTAGCTTAGAAAAGTATAGAAACATATTCAGAGGTTAATATTCAGGTGCAAGTCCAGTTTTTGAAGACATTGCAGTTGAACATCTTCTTATCTTGCATATTTGGATTATCTCAAAAAGAACCAGGATTCTGTTTAGTTCATTCTGTTGTGGCCCGCCAGCTCCAAGTGGATGATGATGAGGCTGGGGAGAAACGTGGGCCAGTGCTGGAGTCTGGGGAAAGCTCTGATGGATGCTTTGCATCAGATGCAGAGTTTCTGACCTAGGTCTCTTGATTAAACTAAACCAAACAAACGGTGTGTAACAAACCTCAGTTTATTTCCAACGGCCGT
>JANHFT010002210.1:405639-419332 GCA_032467955.1 Pseudoxenodon macrops | reverse complement strand
TTCTGCGCATGTGCAGAAGCTAGTTTTTTATTGCTGCGTGCACACGCTTCACACACACACATGCAGCACGACCCTGAACAAACTGGCAGCAAAAAGAAGCAGGACACACCCCTGATGGACTCATAACCATGCTTGTACATCTTATATATTCACAATCATGTTTATTCTTTGTCTGTAATCAGGTACAAAATAAATAAAATAAATAAAAACCTGATACAAGGCCAATACCTGAATCACTATCCTTGCTCTTTTGGAGGGGGGAATTAGGTGTGTGGTGTAAGATGTAAAGTTACAGTGCAAAACCTGGTTTTCAGTATTTAGAAATATTGACATTTAGAAATCAAGCCACATTTTGTCATTTGTCCCCCTCTACAATTGCCTGTCCTGTGATATAGAGGCTAGTTTACAGAAAATGCAGAAATAGATTGTTTCCAGTGGAAATGTAATTTAAAGAAAGAAAACCTAAGCAGATTCTTGAAAACGTCTAATGAAGCTTCCATATGAAGAAAACAACCTGCCCTCAAAGGACCTAAACTATAGGCACCACTCAATGCATTATTAGCAACTATGCCTGCTTTATTTATTTGTATAATTGATTGCAGGTGTGTGGAAACAATTTTATTTTGGACTGTAGCTTTCAGGGTGAGGCCAGTAGGTCAGGGGTGGGCTCTAACTTACCTCGCCACCGGTTCTCTGCCTCCCGCACCGCATGGGCGAGCATCGTGGGCGTGCACATGTGCATTAGAAAAAAATTCCAAAAAAGAAGGCCAAAAACAAGATGGTGACGCATGAGCAGTGGCAGAAACTCGGCTTCTGCGCATGTACAGTAGAAAAAAAATCCCAGAGAAAATTCAAAAAAATAATAATATAAAAAAGATGGCAGTGTCCATGAACCAGAACCGGATCCATGACGTCACCAGCGGCTTACTACCTACTCGGTAGAACCGGTCCGAACCAGTAGGAACCCACCTTTGCAGTACATTTAACCCTTCTGTTTCTAAAAATTATTGTGTCTTTCTACAATGCTATCAAGCTTTGATTTTTTTAAAAGTTTCCTGGGTGCAAATGAGAGCTTTTTCTTTAGAACTGCATGGTATAGAATGTTATTTTCAAGACTGTGCTTGTTCCCGCACTGTAGTCCCAATAAAAACCCAGCCATGCATGCAGAAAACATGGTGGGACCACCTATCCTGAGATCATATCTTGAAATGTCCTGCAATTCTGAGTCTTCTTTTCTAATGGTATGTTCTCCTTTGAAACTGGGAAACTCATCCGAATATTTGCATGCAGTCTGACTGGCAAAGTATACTTCAAGTCTTTTCTGAAATAATTCCTGATGATTCTCAAATGATGTGAGGTATATAGAATGCCAGCAGGACAGAGGTGGGTTCCTACCAGTTCAGACTGGTTTGGACCGGTTCTATAGAGTAGGTAGTAAGCCGCTGGTGATGCCACGGAACCAGGCCTTGGGGTTTGTTTTTTTTGAAAAAAATTTGTTTTTAATTATTTTCAGGGTTTTCTTTCTTCTGCGCATGTGCAGAAGCTGAGTCTCCGGCACTGTGCATGCATCACCATCTTGTTGTCGCCTTTTTAAAAAAATATTTTTGTACTGCGCATGTGTGGCCGTGTGAAGTGTGCATGCGCCCATGAGGCACAGCCACACGGCGCAGGAGGAAGCGAACCGGCAGCGAGGTAAATTAGAACCCACCCCTGCAGCAGGGATTATATAATCCTATGTGATATAAATATGCAGGAGATTAACATTTGAGTTAATCTGCTGCATCATGTTGAACAAGACATCATGTAGAGTTGTAGTAGAGAAGCATTTCCATGGATGGCTGCTTTGAAATAAAGTATCAGTCAATTAATTTAAATTAATATTAATTTAATTACTACAGAGTTTAGTTAAATTAATTGCATTCATAATTTTATTAATATATCATTACTTTCATAACCGGTGCCTGAGAACTTTGCCAAGATTCCCTTAGTATCAATAGTATTACAGTAAATTGCTTAAAATTAATAGAAATGAGAAATAATATATAAATGTCTTGTGCTGCATTAGTAGTTAAAAAACTGAGATTTACTTTATTAATTAGTTGGATTTATAGCCTACTGTAGTCTGAGAAGAATCTGGGCAGTTCACACTAACAAGCAGAACACAATAACTAAAAATAAAAATAGCTTACATATTTATTAAAACATCCCAACCAATACCTGAGATCATATACGGAAAACTCACTGGAAAGCTCCAGTTTCTAACTTTTTCCAGAAAGTAGATAATTTTGGAGACTGAGGGATCTCCAACAGAAGCAGAGAGATCCAGACTCATCATAGAAAATCAATGTTTGGTTTCCTTAATCTCCCAAATTCAAAGTCAAATTCCTCAAGCTTTCACTCCTCAAGAGGAAAAAACTTTCTTTAAAAAAAAAAAAAAGAACTTCAGTGCAACAAGTTTTTGTTCCTGAACTGAGAAAACAAACTGGATGTTTTCTTAATTTTGGTAAATATTTGGAATTACCTCAAGAAGACAGAGAAAGTCCAGGAAGAAAAGAGCAAAGTAAAGATAATTCTATGTGGGAAAAATACTACGTTAGAAGGTTTTTAATAATCTTTACCTATACAGACTTATTGTCTCTTGGGGGGGTTCTGCAGGAGGAGAGCATTCTGTGTCATATTTGGGCTAGAAGATTTTTATTTTTGTTAACACCTCATTAATTATAATGGGCCAACTCCATCTTGTGGCATGCTGAGAACACTGCTTATATTTTTGTAAATATGTTTTTATATATAATATTTTTGAGTTTGCCTATGTCTACTGAGATTGATCTATCTTTCAGGAAGAGGAGGGCTAGATGCTTTAATCACATGCCTCTACTCTACAGAGCCAGGAGGTTCTACTAGATTGTATTTCTTTTCCTTTTTTATTTGCCGCAAGGGCAGTGTAGGTTGCGGTGGGCCTGTCTGCCTAACAGAATAAGGTTGGCAGAGGGTACAAGATGAGAAACTTACTGGAGATCAATCATGACAGCAATAACTACCAAGCAAGAATTCCAGGACAGGATGTAGAGACAGGCTATATAGACCAAATGGGTTTCCAGCAAAGGAAGCATGTTACCTATGCCCTCTGCCAGACCATTATGCCAATCAACTGCCATGTATTCAAAATCATGATTAAGAAAACAGTGGCTTAATGGGATATATGAACCAAACTGATACTACCAAACTTCAGCTTTCTATTTTGATAGTATTTTAACAACTGGATCACCACTTTCTCTGAATGAAGCCAGAAATATTTATATTGTATTCTTGCACATCTTTTGCTTAACTGAAATAAGAATTAATGCCTACACATTAGGCTTGTAGAAATAGTTTGGAGACGTGATTAGAAAATAATTCGATCCTACCTCTGAGCCAAATTAGCTTTCCAAATTGATTGGAAAATCAATAAATCTGAATTCTTAAACCAAGTGTTCTAAATTGATTTGGGTAATTTGGATAATATCCCAAACTAATTTCCTCTGAATCAGTTCATAAATGCAAATTGACCAATTTGACGATTCTATTCAAATATGTGATTGAATAGGAGTAATTTTACAAATGGATTAAAATCATTAGATCAGATCAATTTCCAAACGGAATAGACAGTCTGAATCAGATTTTGTCAGATTTGCGCAGATTTGATTCTTAAAGGTGGCACTTCAATCTGCTTTGTCCTTTTACTTAAAAGGATATGAGCTCTTCAAACTAATATAGGTGCTGAACATCAAAGAGATGATCAATCTTCTCATCACAAAATGTCTGGGTCCAAAAAAACCAAGAAAGACACATTGAGATTCTTCTAAGAAGTTTTCTTTATTGTTCCTCACCCATAGACAGAAATCTTGCCAAGTTGCCAAGTAGACTACTTTCATCATAAACATATACTCTGGGAACTATGAGGGTGGAGCCATCTTGATTCTATTTCTGACCCTTCTAAACTATGCTGTCTCTACATTGCATCTTACAGAACCCTTAACCACTATCCCACAATTCTGCCTCACAAAGAACAGTCAGTCAACTAACAGTTTGCCTTACATCAGGTTTTGGTTTCGTTCAATTTCTTGTTTGTCTAATAAAGAAATGTATAAAGAAGTGACTTTCAACCTTCATTACAACAAGCAGAAATAAATTTAACTCTTCACTACAAAGCAAACAAAAAAAAAGTTCTTGCTACTCTGATTCTTACTCCATGTACTCAAACACTAGTAACAAAGGTTTTATTTTTGATTGCCCTGTGACCAAGTGAAATTCACTAGAGTATGTTGGCATAGAACCAGCACATGACCTCTGGAGTCTTTCTACAAATCATTCAGTTCACAATTACGCTCACTGACTGCTCAAGGATGGTTTTCTGATACAATGCTGTTGTACTCAGTCAAGAACAAAAGACTTACTCTGTAGTCCCAGCAAGAGAAATGCTCTGTTGTGAATGTTTTGAACTGAAGCCTGGTAGAAATAAATCAGCCATGGGAGAGATTTACGCTTTGCTATACATTCCCTGTACAAATCTGTTCCTTGGACAGTCAGACCAATGAGAAGTTCAATGGGTCAGATGCTATTGGCTTGGCTGAAGAAAGCACATTTGACGATCAGTTGTTTAATTGAACCGTTTGCTTATTAAGAGGATATTAAAAGGCATTTTAAGAAATGGCTTCATAATTTGATCGCCTCCTAAGAACAAGAATACCAAGGCTAGAAGAGGATGGATAGAAATACTGGAGGTCCAGCAGGATTGAAGGGAGCCGCGTTACAGTAAATTCTCCATTTAAGAGACAATGAATGAGATGGATGGTGGAATACAATTCTATGAGCTGCATTCCACATCTTCTATAATTTCCAGGCAGCACTCAATATTTAAGGCACTTCTGGTCATAAAACTGGAAGTGCAGCGATACTCCAGTTACAAAGAAACATGAGAAACTCTGGACCAGTGATGGCTAACCTTTTTTTCCTCAGGTTCCAAAAGCATGTGTGCACGCACAATAGTGCACACGTGAGTCCCACACCCATAATGCAATGCCCCCATGCACACCCCACACCCCTGCACATGTGTGCCCAAACCCCCCACGCTGCCCTGCCCACCTGCTTAGGCATGCGCAACCCCCACATAGCATGCGCAAGTGACCCCTAAGCCCTGGTTTGAGCCTAGTAGGCATCCCTGAAGCCTCCACAGACCATAAATGGCCTGTTTCCAGACTTCCGGTAGGCCCTTTTTTCGCCCTCCAGATGCTCTGGAGGCTTTCCTGGAGCCTCCAGGAAGGTGAAAATGGCCTCCCATGGCCCTCCAGAGGCCCTATTTCCAGACTTCCAGTAGGCCTGGTTATTTTTGCCCTCCCAAAGCTTCCCTGTACTTACCTGGCACCCAAAACATGCCGTGCGAAGTCTCCTGGGAGAGGAGGGGCAGCATGGGCATGCGTGCATGTCTCCCGCATGTGCAGCAGAGACATGAAAATCAGCTGGCCTGCAAGAAGCACGTGCATGCACTGTGGAGCTGACCTAGGGCAATGGCTTGCGTGCCAGCAGAAATGGCTCTACATGTCACCTGAATTTAGGACAACACCCTTTATCCTTTAGAAAAGGAAAGATTAGATCCCCAAAGAAAGGTATTTGCCTCATTATCTTATCAGCAAATTTGGCATATTCAATTTAAAATTTGCATTTAAAATATAAAATGTAAGGAAAAAACCCTACTCCTTTTGAAAAACATTGAATAATTGCATACTATTCCCAACCTGTCTTCTTTTAAATTGAAAAGCTGGGATCTCAGTTTACATTGTGGTTGGATTTCACAGTAAGCAAAACATGTAAAATTGAAACATTCTCTGACATAAGTACATAAACAGTGACCGCTGGATCAGACTCCTGTCCCATCTCTCATTCTCAGTGTGGCTAACTAGTTGCACAAGGAAGATCTACCAGCAGATGGTCTTCAGAGGTGGTTACACTACTTTCAAGGCTATTAGCCACTGACCCACATGATTTCCATCAATTTGTCCAATCCTTTTTTGAAAGTAGCATCATATTTCATTACATTAAATTCCAAAGTTTAAATGCATGTTGTGTAAAAATAAGTATTCTTTTGATTCTTCCAAGATACAATTTTATTATATTATTCTCTGATTCTAGTATTTTGGGGAAGGGAAAGCAGTTCCTCATTTTATAAATAAAAATAAATAAAACCACTGATTTCAGATTTTGAAATGCTGGAGCATTATAAACTAGTTGAGTGAAAAGACTACAGTTAAACCATTTATTCTCTTCGCTCTCAGACAGGAAGAAACTCTGACTGGTGCATCTATACCTAAGTACAGCATTAAAGCCGCATAGCATGCAAGGTAAAGAGGACAACTTGGAACATTTTCTTATTCCAGCTATTTTTCTGGACCAGGTACCACCTCTAGTGAGTGTTGCACATGACATCCCTTCCCTCTCCATCCCAAACAAATAACTTTTTAATGCACCTGTCATTTCAAATGTCAGAAATGAGATGGGGTCAAGCTTGGAGCAAAATCGGCCTGCTCCTTGTCTGACCCACCATTCATCACTGCATTTATCCACAACACAGACATATCAGCTGGGATGAAAACATGAACATCCATACACTGCAATACAATTAGCCTTGAAAATGCCCATTTCTGTTTCAGTGACTTTATTAATAGTGCTCAGAGGAAATTAGTAGGGGCCCTGTTGGACAGCTTTAAACCCAGTGAACAAAAAAACTAAAACTTCCTATATTTGATCAGGAAACCAAAAAAAATAAAATTGACTGGAACAACTGAATTGATAAAAGATATTCATTGTCATTTATAGCCCTAAATGTTTGGTGAGAAACTTCTGCAAAAACTTAATAATCCATTCATGTGTGTGTGTGCCTACAATCTGTATTGTAAGTAGGAAAAAATAGATATTCACACAGAACAAACCTATCCACATTCTTGTATTTGGGATAAATACAGCCATTACTATAGAAAGAGGCTAAGCATGATGGTGCATTCATTTGATCTCTCACAGTGTTCTTTCTTTTTTCCCCTTTTTTTTAATAAACGGATTTTCCAAAATATTCATTGTCTTGAATTAGACCCAAAGCTGAACCCAATTTAGCGAATACAATTCCCAGCCAGGAGACGAAGGCAAATGCTGCTACAGTACACTGTATGTTATCTGAACCTATAACTCTCCTATAATATCCCTTAGACAGGAATTTGATTGATCATTTGAAAGGGTCTACATTAGTAAGCATATTGCACTATTTGAAGAAGATTTTATAAGTTAACTATATAAAAAGAACATCATGTTTGTCCTGAAGCTACAATAAATTAATCAGATTCTTCAGTAGTATGATTTTAAAGAGTAATTATAACCATGTTGGTCCATGGAAATTTAGATTGCAAACTGTTATAATGCTTCAACAGAACCAATCAAATGTTACAAAATACTATCTAGGTTTTTCAGATCTCAGGAGGTACAGGAGAAGAAACAAGAAAGCAAATATCAAGCCAGGTGTACCAGCTCTGTTGCCTGAAAATAAAAGCCAGTCTCAAGATGCAATCAAAATACAATCCTTCATAATATAATCTTTCTCTTGCTAATACAAATGCTAATTGTTACATGTTAATCACTGTAATCCTCCTATGATTAATACAGGCAATAGTCCTACTGAAATTAATGCAGCTTACAAATTTATCACTGTATTTAGGTTCCCACCTAATAAATTGTCAACTGAGCAGAGTGATTTATATCCTTTATTTGTTCTTTGGGAGAGCTGGAAATTTTCTATTTATTTGCATGTAGAATTATGTAGATTACTAGGCAACATGTCCTCCCCTTTAGTCCAAAATAGAGTGTATCTGGAGAATAATTCGGAAGGAAGGAAGGAAGGAAGGAAGGAAGGAAGGAAGGAAGGAAGGAAGGAAGGAAGGAAGGAAGGAAGGAATTAATTTAGATGTGATGCATTGGAATATGGAGGGACTTCTTTAAAGCAATTATATCTTTATTCACATTTCTGTACATGTTTGTAAATACATGGTAAAACTGCTTTAATCAGTTGGATCATTAAAACAGTCATTTCTTTTAATGTGATTCATGAAATTCCTGTACATTCCAAATTGCCTTTTCTGAATTATTTTTGAACGAAGTACTTTCATCTTTGTTGTATAATTCGTTGTTGCTAATGCTCCTGTATTTATAACTAGAATTTCCTGAATTAAAAATAAAAAGATGAGCTATATGTCTCCCATATTTACTTACATAAAGAGATGTGTTTTCTCTATTGCATTTAAGCTGATTTATTTTTAAAAGATTTTGATTTACTTATGGACTGGTTATATGATTGATCTATGTGGGAAGAGTATATTGGGTCCAACAACTTTTATTATTCCCGAAACAGACAGACACACAGAGATACAAAAATCCTTTAAGAGCTAGTTTGTAAAGTGTATTGAAAGATTTTTATTGAAAGAATATAAGAGGTGACAAATTGAATTCTGTCAGTTCAATTTCACTTTGTACTTCGTTGGTTTAAAGGTGAAGGTAAAGATTCCCCTTGCACATATGTGCTAGTTGTTCCCGACTCTAGGGAAGGGTGCTCATCTCCATTTCTAAGCTGAAGAGCCAGCACTGTCTGATGACAATTCCGTGATCATGTGGCTGGCATGATTAAACACCAAGGGCGCACGGAACACTGTTACCTTCCCACCAAAGTTGTCCCTATTTTTCTACTTGCATTTTACATGCTTTCGAACTGCTAGGTTAGCAGAAGCTGGGGCAAGTAATGGGAGCTCAGTCTGTTACACGATGCTAGGGATTCGAACCACCGAACTGCCGACCTTTCTGATAGACAAGCTCAGCATCTTAGCCACTGAGCCACTGCATCCCCTACTTCATTGGTTTACATATAATTATTTGTACTTGAACTTGTAACTGAAAAATGTATGAATGCAAGAAATATACCATATAGTTTTTGAAGTAGACAAAGCATATTGTAAAGTGAAGAAAGTTTAGTAAGAATATTTTACATCAATATTGAATTTCAGTAAGGAAAGTAAATGATGGAATTAAAACGTATGTGAGTATAAATAGCATGCCTAGTAAGCGTTTGAGCATTGAACAATCTTATCTTTAGTCCAAATAATGTCTAGAACCCAATTTCTTTTCATTTTTTCTTTGTCCTTCTCACAAAATTCTTCAAAGCTTTAGTAAGGCTAACTTGTATTTAAAGCTTCTTTTGCTAAGGATTGAAGGAAATTCATCCAGAGCTCTAAAGCCCATCATTCCAAAATTTTGCAATACCTGTAAACAATTTCCAAAAGTGTTTACAAAAAGAATTATGTGAACCCTACATTCACAAAGCTGCCTATTTGGTTCCTCCACTTCCCTGAGCTTTAAACCTTCCAGATATTGTCCTTTTGCAGTCTCCTCCTGAGGAGAAATTTACTAGAGCACTTGTGAGTAATCCCGTCCTCTCCTTGTCCAGAGAAGAATCTCATAGAGCAGGGTCCACTCACCAGCTCCTCATTTCACTGCCATAATCAACTCCATTCCCACCAATTTGCCAACAAAAATATATCAATCAATGCCATACTCTTTATGAAAATCCAAAGTGATTTGCAGCAAGCATCAGATAAATTGTATGATGCAGATGTGAAAATAGCTGGGCAAATGTTAAGATCTAGATATGCTGATAGAAAAATTATAGATGGTACAAGAAGTGTTGAATTAATGTTTGTTGAAAGATATGAGAATACTATGTATAACAGCCAATTTATAGAAGTGAGAGACAGTTATGCCAGGAGAAGCATGAAAGTAAGCTGAATGCAGTTGGACCGGGTAATTTAAGAAGTGTGTGAGGCAAACAAGCAGGTAAGATGAAAATGAAAACGGGGCTGAAAGAATGTTGACCGAATGTTGACTGAATGCAAAAGTGAGTGACCAGAACAAAAGAAGTGCAATTAGTTTGGTCATTTCAACAGAATGAATGAAGCTTGAATTGCAGAACAAACATATGAAGGAAGATTGAATAGGTCAAGGGGAAAGAAATGATCAAGAAAGTCACGGTTGAATGGAGTCGATGAAATCATCAAAAAGAGGTGAGAAGTTTGAAGAAGTAGGACAATGTATGAAATGGTTTATGAATCCAATTTGGAAGCAAGGAGAGTTTACAAGGATAGAGAGCTGTGGAGTGCCTTAATTAATGATGATAGAGTAAACTGAATTTAACCATATTTCTTTCTATCTTCTCTTATTTCCTGCCTTTAACTTCTGTTGCTCATTATTTTTCATACTTTTGGGGTTCTTCTTGTTGTTTTTGGTAGTTTGCTTTCCCTAAGAGGAAATTGTATAATTATATACAATTATATTATAGTATATTATATACATTATAATATATTATGCAACTTTCTTTTCTTTTTTTAATGTTTTAAGGCTTTTACTGATCATTGTATACCCAGCTAAACCAGATGAATCAATGGTCTAATACAATAATAATGTTTGCACAATACTGTGCAATACATTGTAATAACGTTAGGCACATTGGTTGTACTTAGAACATGAATGAAGCTATGAAGTGTTGGAAGGCACAATAGAGCAAAGATAACTGGTAGACCTTCGTGAGCATCAAACACATCAGGAAGCTGAATTTAATTTAATTTCTTTAAATTCTTTAAATTCTCTGCTCTATACTTCAAGGAACAGTCAACAAAGTAGGTTAAGCTTAACAAAATGTATCATGTCACATAAACACAGCCAGCTTAAGTTCATATGAATACAAAATGGATTGAAAAAAACCACTTAAAAGGTAGTATATATTTGAGCTTTTCTCTAAACATCCTCAATGCAACTTTCACAGAAATGTATAAATCTACCATGACAAAAAAGAGTTTTTCCCATTTTCTATTTTATCAGCATGAGTTCAACAGCCTCACTACAAATCATCTGTTTAATTGAAATCTGGCTTCCTTTCTCAGGGTTTTTCAGGCTTTACAAGTTTGTTTGGGGATTATTATTATCATTATTATTATTTTGCTTCTGTGCTTTTTCCCCATTCTTAGGATGACAGCTATTTTATCACCCAAAGCAAGAATGCTGAGCCCGGGGTACAAGCAAAACATTTGGTGGAGGGAGGAAAACCAAGTACAAACCAAGCACAAATAGAGGAAAGGTTGCAAACTAGCTTAGTAAAATTGCCGACATTTCACTTTAGAGCACCCAGCACCTGCACCTCTGCCCCTGGCATTGCTTCCTGCAGACATTCCTATTGTTTTCATTACTGTTTGTGACTTGATCATTAATAAATTACTATTTTTTTTCTCATTGGCTCTAGCTACCAGGGGAGAAGGCAGGTGTGCCAAGCTAACAATTAGTCCTTGGTAATGCATGCTTGGCAATAAAAGTTATCCTTAAGCTGCAGAGTTTACTAACTGAATCCTGTTTCCCTAAAAGTAATTAAAGGAGAATATTTGCAAGATAAGAATCACAGTAAACATATGGCCAAAAAAAGTGTAGGTCCATCTCTTTCACTTAGCGTTCTAAACTTGCAATCCAATACACATTTATTTGAGATATAATTCAACCATATAGGACATGCATATGGCTTTACTCAATTACTTTGAGCCCACTTATGCCCAATTTAATTTTGCAAATGTATTCAATACTATTCCTGCTTCTCCAAAAGATCCATTTACCTCCAAAAAGAACAAGGATAATTCCTTAGTTCAATAACCAAGTTGTGAACCAGAATCAAATCTAATTGATAGCCGAACAAGCTTTTTTCCCCCTTATAAAATAGGAATAATAACTCCAATCTATATTAAGTTTGTTTTATATATTGTTCTGATGTGGTCGTTTGCACTTTATCATACAACTCTTAATTATTGGTTTTATCATATCACTTAAGTAAGACTTATCCACGCATGGCCTGCAAAATATCATTACATGCAGATTACAGAGGCATTTTTGAATGAAAGACAGATAGAAAGCAGTTCTATAGTACTGTATAATAATTATATTTTAAAATCCAATTGTTAAAATAGGTAATTTTGTCCAGATCACAAATGAATCCGATACATTACTTAGGTAACTATATCAGAGAGAAAAGCACGTAGCTGTTTTACATATCTGATCTTCAGTTTGGCTTTCCTTTTAATGATATCAGATTATTTAATATCTTTAATAGTCTTTTTATTAAGTGAAGGCATCTTTCCAAAGGGAACCATCCATAGGCATTCTGGTAGATGCTAAAGTGCTATCACATATATCATGGTATCATTTCACCAATGATGCATAAAATCTATGTCCAAATGTCAAGATTCATTTGATGTAAAATTTGTAATTAGTGACATTTGATTATGCAAGTTATGTTATTCTACTCTCCTACAAGCATCCATGGACCTCTGTGTCAGTCGTGGTATTAAGCTTCCATTCTACTTTGCATAATCAGTAACAAGATAACTGTGTTTCCATGACCTTGTTCAAAACATTTTTGCCTGATCATATTTATTTCATTAGTTAATTTTTGCTATATGCTTTCTGCTTCATTTCTTTAAAGCACTCAAAGTCAATCAAAATAATCCCAAAACATCTTTCCTCATGCAAAGAGTTCTATAAATTTAAATAGGAAATAGAAATCTAGATTTTAAATAATAAAGACATTAAAAACTGATAGCAGAATTAAGGAAATACAAATGTACCAATTGTTAAAGTTAAATAGAATTATCATTTTAGAAAATGATTGATGCAGATGGTATTTTTAAATCCTTCACAAAATTGAGAAGTAGGGGCTAAAGGAAAAATTACCATAATTCATGTCTTTTATTCTCTTTAAACCATTATATTCTACCATTATTGATATTAAAGAAATATTGGGGTAACATTGGAGAAGAGGGTTACTTGCTTAGTTTTTTAAGTTGAGAGCTGAAGAGAGAAAGAATGTGATTGGAGCCAAAATATGCAAACCATTCCACTTGCTCTTACTTGCAACAGATTGCAAGAGATTCAAGAGACACAGCAAGGGTGGCACATTTATGGATGAAGCCCAGCAAATGAAAGATCAAAGGTCGCCCAGAGCACAGTAGGATCTGGGAGAGGTTGGGCACTGGAGATTAATTTCTTGGATGGTTAGAGTCAAGGTTTAATAGCAATCTAGGAGAGAACAGTGATTAAGTTCATTGCTAATAGAACCTATGGTTGAGGTCACACGACAGCTGGAAAAAAAGATTTTCTCAATGTATTTTAACCAACCAGAATTGAATGGCTTAACAGCATGTTATATCCACAAGAGTTATTGTAGGAACAAGTGAATTTCTGGTTGCTCCACTGGGGTAGACGTTACAAGCAAGGCAACATATGTTGTATACATAGCACTTATCATTAAACTAATAAGAAATATGTAAGACCAAGATAATGCATATACTGTAGGTAAGAAAGTCAGAATGCTAAATTGGAAAAAGTTATGTCATTTCATAAGGCAGTAAAAAAGGTGGGGGAAAGTACCCAGTAAATACAGAAAAACACATTTTTAAACAAGCCAATCTATAATAGGAGCGCTAAGGGTTTTGCAGATTTTAGGAAATGGTATTTTAGCAGGGGTGAAATCTAAAACTTTTCCCTACCGGTTCTGTGGGTGTGGCTTATTTTGTGGGCGTGGCTATGCAAAAGC
>JANHFT010002210.1:362276-379514 GCA_032467955.1 Pseudoxenodon macrops | reverse complement strand
CTTTATCTCCCCCCCCCCCCCCCATCCATGCTTTCAATGTTTCTTCTAGAAGCAAAGGCAGCCATTTCAAAGCCCCAGAGTGCCATCTTCTGGCTGTTTTTACTTAGTGAAAAATATTTAAATCATTTTATTTAATTGGCAGATGAGCCAAGGAGTCAATAAATATATATGCATATGGCGATATGAAATCTGAAACAGGCAACGGACACTGATTTCACTGTATTCTCTTGAAACATAACATGAGAGAGAGAGAGAGAGAGAGAGAGAGAAGGAAGGACGGAGATGTTTACTTCTGAATTTTTTTCCTGAGTAAGTATAATATTGTGTTCTGATTCCAATCCATACTTCAATATTAGCAAAACACACAGAGAGAGACAAACAGACATCTTGGCAAAACTAAACCAAGCAGGGGTGGGTTCTATTTACCTTCCCATACCGGTTCAGAGTTGTGTCAGAAGTGTACATGTGTCACTTCCGGTGAAAGCCGTATGTGCATGTGCATGTGCATGTGCATGCACAGAGGGTTGTTTTTCGGCCGGAGGACCAGTTCAGGGGCATGTCCAGCTGGCCGTAGCTACCGATTCGGCAAGCGGGTGGAAATTCCCGCTACTGGTTCTAATGAACCAGTCCGAACCAGCAAGAACCCACATGTGAAACCAAGCAATACTTAGCTTTAGGTTAATATGAATAAAATCTGAGTTATCACTGAGTGATCAGGAAAAGGTCCTAGAGTTGTAGCAGACAGTAAAATACAAATATCAAATCCAAGTGCAGCTACTGTTGAAAAATATGCATATTAGGTATGGAGCTGAAAATAAAATTACAAATCCACTTGAAATACTTTATACTATCCTGGACACCATTCCTCCAAAGGGCAACCAAAGGATTGCAACAATTCACATAGGTATAATCTCTGATATTCTGTAGTTTAGAAAAAGGTTAAGCAAGGCAAAAGATGATAGAAAAAGTATTGAGAATACTGTATTTGAGAAGGGAACTGATATAAGGAGAATATTTTTCTATTTTTCATAATACTAAAATTCAGCATCATCCAGTGCAATTAAGTGGTGAGAAATTCCAGGCAGAAAATTGGAAAAATTTAATCACGTCACTTAAAATAGAAAATACAGAATTCAGTTTCACATGCTGTGCAATGTCCCTTAAAGTTTAGTTTTTTTACAAAGAGAATTCCACAGAAGTTAAAATTATATTTACAGTATCTCCTTTATGAGACATAGTGGGAAATCTCCAAATCGCAGTGACTGGAGAACAGAAATATATATGAGAGAGGGAGGAGGGAGGGAGGGAGGAGGAGAGAGATAGAGTCAGTCATATCTATTTGAGAAAAAGGGAAGGAGAAAAGCTCAAACATAAAATATGCGGGATCATTTGTGTGAAACCCCAAAATCCTTCCTTTCCGTATAAATGTATAGAAAAAATTATACACTAAATGAATTATTAATCCTCCCCACTCTTTTTTCCCTGCCTCCTAGTCAATAGTCCCCTTAATAGTTGGATTTGAAACATAAGACACATCAAGTGAAAAGAGAAAAATGAGCCAAAAGACAAAAAATGATGTACCATTTACAGGTATCAGCACATTTGCTTCAGTTCTCCATAGGAAACAGGAAAGTGGAAACTCCATGCTTTCCTCACAATATTCAGTTCTGCGCTTAGCTTTGATAAGATCTTACAACCTATAAATTTAAGCTCGGAGAATTCCTACTAACCATATAAAAAAAAAATCACTTGAGCACTGCAACAAGTTATGGTTAATCTCAAATTAAGCTGTACAAATTCATCCTTGCAGCCACAGGGGAGGAAGAGAAAGGACCTCACTTAAATACAAGAAAACGGTTCTGCTTTGCATATAAATATGTCCACCACAAATGTTATGAAAACTACATATCCCTCTTTTTAAGTCACAACGTCTGCACTACAACCAGAAAGAAAGACTGGGAATTGATTGTTTCGATCATTGCAGGGAAGAATTCTGAAGATTTGTTCTACCCCCATAAATACAACATTTGCCCCAAAACAAAATTCTCTGTGGCCATTAAAAAGGTAGCTGCAGTCTTCATTACTGCAAATTATCCTGCAAGCTATTTTAAATCTTCCTTCTCTGGACTGGAGGGGGTGGAGGGGAGCAAGATTATAGGAGTGAGGTGATAACCTTATTGGCAGCATTAACAAGGATCAAATTGCAGAATGATTAAGCATCCGGCTTGTCTGATGGTTGCCTTCAACCTGCAAGCAATCTTTATTCTCACACATGTTTACTATCACAATATGGTTTCCTATCCTAAGCGTTCCCAGGATGAGAGAAAATCCCATCCACTATTTTTGTTTGGAAGTTTGGAAAAGATGCTCTGGGGAATTCCTTTTAAATTCAAGCTGCCGCCTTGTTATGGTAATTTCTGTCTCTCTGCAAGGGCCCTTGAGGTCCCGATACATCATTCTATCATTCAGTGACACTGAAAACTGTACTTTTCAAAAGAGAAACTCCAAGTCTATTTTCAGGTCAAAAGGGCTGGATGGCAATCAGAATCGTCTACATCTGAGCAGAGATGCTTGCAGCCTGGGTGAAATATCACCAATTCTGTAACCCTGGACTGTAAATGTACATATGAGTTTCTGAAAATAGTTTTCAAGAGAAAATGAGAGGGAGAGAGAAAGGGACTCTGGAGTTTACTAATGTCTTATTTCCCTGCGATTGCAATTTTTCCTATAATCTGGTTCTGAGGGAGTTAATGCACCTGCCATTCCGTTGCTGACAAACAGTTTTTCAGATGAAAATGGAACATTAAAAAAGAGAGAGAGAGAAAGAGAGAGACTCACAAAGATTGCACTCTGGAGATTTCCTGAGTCCTGCCAATAACTAGCAGGTACCAAGCACATGAACATTTTTGACTGCTCTATGATTGATGGCGTGTATTTGTGGCTTGCTGCCTAAACCTCTATTTTGCTTTGTGCATCTCACTTTCAACTTCCCAACCCTCCTCCTCCTCCTCTTCCTCCTCCCACCTCAGCAGTTTGGAATAAAGACATTTCAGCCATTTGGGATGAGATGAATGATTAATCTACTGCTTTCTCTGTTTTGAACTGCTTTGTTCTATTGGAAGTTGGGGGAGTAAGTAATCCATTGGGAGGAGTGAAATGTTGCTGCAAGGAGTAAAGCCTTTTGATCAAGTCATGATACCCATGCCAATGTTTTTGTTGGCGGGGAACTTTTTGTCAGAAGCAGGAGACATGTACAGGTAGTCCTCAACCTACAGCAGTTTGTTTAGTGACCATTTGAAATTACAATGACTTATGACCATTTTTCACATTCATGACCTTTGCCTTATCCCCATGGCCAATGCAATTTACATTTGTCTGTTTGACAACTGGTTCATATTTATGACGGTTGCAGTGTCCCCGGAATCATATGATCTTCTTTTGTGACCTTCTGACAAGCAAAGTCAATAAGAAAGCCAGATTCACTTAACGACGGTGTTACTAATTAAACAACTGCAATGATTCACTTAACAGATGTGGCAAGAAAGGTCGTAAAACGGGACAAAACTCACGTAACAAATTTCTCACTTAACAAATGTTGGGCTCAATTGTGGTCATAAATTGAGGACTACCTGTATAACAAGAAGAACCAGGCTAAGATAATTTGCTGCCTGACATTAAAGATGCTCCAGTCAAGGCCTTCTCATGACCAATGCCTGATGCCAATGCCAGATTGTGACTGTAGTTGAATTTTCCTGAAATATAGATTATTCCATCTCAACTCTCCATACAGGTAGTGTTTCTGCAAGGCTGCCTACAAATAGTATTTGCATCCCAGGATCTATGAGTTAAGGAATGGCCTCATCCTGGCTAATGACCTCTAACAGCCTTCTCAAGGCCTGGTTGGTAAGAGGTCTGACCCTCAAATACCTGGAGGGCACAGGGACAGTTGATTTAGGCCAGTCCTTATAAATTCCCTTGTTCTATGGAGATTTAGCGTATTGTGTTAGATTTAAATATCTCCCTGTCTCCAGATTCTATTTCTAGTGAGTCATCTTGGGAGAGCAATCCTGCCACATAATCAGCTCAAACTCTCCTTGAATCAGAAGTTATTAAAATAACTTATTTTATTTTACTCATTAGTCTGATCACTGGACTAATTAGTCACTGGAACTCTTGGTAGATAGAGAAGCCTGAAAAAGATTGTAAAGGTATTCAACCAGATATGATAACAGTCACGTTTCTGATATTTTAATTGCAGAATTAAGTTGTATGTCCTATTCCATATTTCTCTACAAGCTGAATTTAACAATCTAAAAAAAGCATGAATTTTCCAGTACCTGGACTAAAACAAAATGTTTTCAAAAAGGGGTGGTTTCTTTTTCATTTTATCACATGATTCCCTTCTATTTCAGTAGTGAAATAGTGTAATGAAATATTTAGTTTAAATAATTCACAAGTTATTCTATGTGAAAATTTGCCAGTTTATTATCAATGCAATTCCTTTGAAATCCAGTGTTGGGGAAATATGGTTTGCACTGAAGATACAATTAGAATTATTAATATACTCCATAGCCATAAACAAAACACAAGGCAAAAATACAATATTTCCTTAAACATAATAATTAAATATAATTATTTTTTTTCCATACTGAATAACATTCAGTCATGATATCTAAGCAAATTTATTTCTTGTTTACTTCCCTTGTTTCTCTGTTTATGTATTATTTGACCGAATTCAGAGTTCTAGAAAATTCTAAACCTTGTCTGCCTTTTAGTGACATTTAATTGGCTGCCTTAATAAAAGTACTAGCCAATGTTGGTTTGTACTTTATTAAAGAATAAAGTATTTCTAATGTGTTGAAATTCACAATCCAAATCATATGTTTCCAACTACTTTTGGGCGGGGAAAATTAAAGATAATAATGCATTGAAAAGGAACCTGAAGGACAGAAAACATTTTTATCAAATCTTTTAAAAACATAAAATAGATCTACTAAAATTGTGAATGTAGTCTCTTCACTCTAGAACAGAAATAATTACGCTTGCAAACCAGGGAAATCTACAGAGCAGTACAAGAGTGTCACCTGCAGGGGAAAAATAAGTCAGAAATGTAAGTTTTAAAAGGCTCAAATCACTTAAAGTTGGAGAAAGTCAATAGTTGGAAAAGGGTGAAGAGTTCAAGAGATGCTTTATTTTTCTTAACATAATGGCATGGGTTTTTTGGTTCCCCAAGAGATAAACGTTTGTCAGATTGCTAAACTAGAAGCAAAAGTGGCTTCTGTACACATTACAAATCCATATTACTTTCAACTCTCTTGCACCAAAATCCGTCATCAGACTATTGCCCTTTCTTGTAGATAGGCTACAAACTGATGCAGGTACAGTCAAAGCAATACTGAGAAAATAAATAATTCTAATGCTGACTTGAAGAAGATAATAAGGTGGGACAAAGTTGCTAAACCATCTTATGAAATACACAATTACAGTTCTCAATTTTGCAGGCATGAAGTCACATCAGAACAACTTCCATCGGCTAATTTTAAAATTGGCTCAACATTCCACCGAACAGCTTAGTTTCTCTGACTGTGAAGCACTGAGCAAAAGTAAGCGTCAACTGTTTCTATGCATGATGAACTCCACCACAAAACCTGTGAGATTAGTCAGATATGTGTTCTTTTAATTAACTTGGCAGTAAATGAGTGGGAAGAAGAAGCAGAAAGACATTTAAGGGTTGAATTAGGGAGCTTGGTCTGCTAAAAAAAAGTGCACTCTTTTGAAAAATCCTAATTCTCAACAAGATTTACAATTTTCTGGCTTGTCACATTTTATACGAGAGGGAAGAAGCATGCACAGAAAAATATGTTGTTATTATTCCAAAAAGTGTACCTGCACAACAGGCATTGTGGCCGGAGATGCCCTTTCTATGAAAAAGTCATTTATATAGCTGTACAAGTCAAAGAAAGAAAAAGAAATGGTGTAAAGTTATTGAGTTCAAGCAGACTCAACACTCAGCTAGACTGCTGCATCCAGTATCTAAATTGGAAGAAGCTAGTTTTTACCTTTAGTTCTATCACAACAAGCCTTGGCAATATTACTTGTCTTCAGTATCTCTGCTTCCTCCATATCGGTATTTAAGATATGCATAACTATATATTTTACCATAACGCGATATTATAGGTTTGCTAGGATGGGAAGGGAGGGAGGGAGGAAGGAAGAAAGGAATACTTTTCCAAATAATGCAACACTTCATTACTAATAAGATTCTGTCCATGCCTATCTGCATCCAACTGCTTTATTTAGATGCTTTGTTATGCACTAAGTGCACCTACCATTATTGGTACCACTACTGTACTATTTTCTTTTTCCACATTCATTCAATCTCCATTTAACGATTTTTATATTTATTTATTTTCTAGTTCTCATTGACTCTTCTAACACCACCCACTGCAACATCAATTATCTATATTTGTTTCTTTATAACTACAGTTGTGTTCAGCTTATTATGGGCTAAATGTTTATCAGTGTGCATTTGAAAGCCCTACAGGATCTTAACCTCTTTGATCTCAACCATGTTTTTTAAATGAAGTTACTTATTTATAATACTTTAAAATTTGGGTGCCACCCTCCCAAATCTGGGTTTCAAATCAAACTCATAAAACATGAGTTTAAATTCCTTCCTCGCTTTCTAAATTCCAGAGGATATGTAGAATATTAGAATATTCTTTATTAGCCAAGTATGATTGGACGCACAAGGAATATGTCTCCGGTGCATGAGCTATCAGTGTACATACAAACAACAAGATAACAATAATAGAAGGTAATAGGAAAGATGAGAAGTTGGCAATACAGCCTTAGACATAAGACTGCGCTGTGTGAAATAGGTGATCAGCAGAGTGACAGCATGAGGGAGAAAACTGTCTTGGTTTAGTTGTTTATCAAACTCATAAACTTGAGCTTAAATTCCTTTCTTGCTTTCTTAAATACCAGTGGATATGTATGCTAGTTAAATCATTTTTCTCTTTTATAATGAAAGATAGCTATGCTAATAATTCCCCTTTTTAGAAGTCACCAATTCCTCATTTTGTTGTAGCATTGTAAACAAATCTGTCATATGCTATACTTCTGGGGGGAAAAACCTCCCAATTCTTGCCTGGAGATTTTATCCAGTACGTGGGAATTTGCAGAGGAGAGAGAATGCATGGCAACAATGTGGAAAAACTTTGATAGAATTTGTGTGTTTTTTCTGGATTAAGAAATATCCTGCCTTTCCTTTTGTCCAGCCAGCATTATAGTTTGCAGAAACAATGGTGCTTGTAAGGCAGCCATGATTAAGGATGCATCAGAGCATTCGACAACATCCGTTGTCCATCGCTAGGATTATATTGTTGGCCACAGCAGAGACAGGCAGGATTAAGGAGGCAGAGTGACTCACAGCTTTAAAGAGCATAGCATACCAGGCATATCCTGACATAGATTTTAAAGGTGTTCTTTACACCTTTGGAATCACCATGTTAAAATGTAATGAGAAATAGAAATGACAAAATCGTTCTTTTAGAGTACACGCAGGAAAACAAAAAACCCTGTCTTTTATCTTTTAATAATGTTAGTGATATAAATGTCAATGAAATTAAAGCTTGAGGCAGTAGAGTGATTTAAGGGAGTTGAGTAATTAAAAAAAAGGAAAGAGAAGCACGTTTCACTGGCTGTTAATTTGTGGCTCTCCCTTTTCCTCCAAAAATGCACCACCACAATAATCCTAATAGCTGCAATCACAGCATTTACTGCACATTATGGCATCTAAGAAAATGCTGACTGGGACAGCCGACAACCATTTTGCAATGTAATTCACACCATAACATCAACTCTCAGCCTCTTGCCTTGAAAAACGATGCAATACTTTTTGGGAAACCTAAAACTGACTTACTGATATTCAGCAATGAAGGTTTATGCGCACAAAGAGAAAAGGAACATATACACAAACACTACTAGCTTCTAGCAAATTAATTCTAAGCTCCAAGCAAATGTGTTTATTTTCTGTCTCTTACTAACAGCTCTAAGTTTAGAAAACATGCTTATTTTATTCCTAGAATTCCATGGCTGACGTTGATCTCAATAAGCTGCTGCATCAAACTTCTCTCTATTCTGGTATTTTTAATCTCTTTTTAATTTCAACCATAGGAAAATGTATGCAAGTAGCCACTTAAGAGCAGCCTTGAACAAATCCACTTTTTCTCCATCCTCCATGCAAAATTTTCTTTTTCTTCCTCATTTTCATTCCCTTTGGAATGATAGGAATCTCAAAATAAAATAACTCCATCTCCTTCAATTCAGCTGTAGAATTGAATTGTGCAAATTGGGGCACATTTTTCAGACTGAGAGGTACAGGCAGCACAGGGAACATTATGGGATGGAGGAGTCTTGATTTGTCAGGAAAGGGGGGTAGAATCAGAAACCATTTCTGCATATTACTATTAATCCAGCAGTGTTGATATATTCCAATGCTGCTACTCTTTCATGAAATAATTAACATATGTTGTAGTTAAAGGAAGAGTGAATGATTCTATTACTCTGTTGATCACAAATCAGCAGACAACATAACACACTTATTGGACCTAAATTTATTTAACAAAATTTGTGATCATAGGATCCTCAGTGTCTCACAGATATACAGTAAAATATAATAATTATATCTAAATATAATAAAAAGAGATTTTAGAAATAGAACAAAATCCAAACAATCATCAAGCATTGACCATTTTGGCTATGACTTGCAATACACTGAGACCTGGATGGAGGTAGAACTCTAGTCTAGTTCTTTGGGATTTTTCAGTACTTGTCCAAGAACTAATTTCTGTTTAAATTTTAATATTTTGAAATCAGCCAAGTTTGGCAAAGGGCTTCTACTTAGCTGGTCTTAAACCAATATTCCTGAATTTGGTTGGATGCAAGTAAGTATAATTTAAGTATGTTTTAACTATTCTTAAAATAATTGAAAAAGAAGTCAGGGTGATACAAGTAAATACCACACTTCAGTCTACTTATTATGACCTTTGGACTAATCAGACTGCAGGGGCACCAATCACAACCACAAAGTCATCAAAAATGTAAAGATTGGTGTGCAGATTCAATCAAAACAGTGAATGTGTAGATTAAGCAGAGGAAAGAAACCACTGTAGGACAGTATTACTTTTCGATGCGTTTAGCAAAAAGTGAAGTGCCAAGGACAAATGAGAAGCACTGTAGACAGTAACCTTAACATGGTGCAATTTTCTGAATTTCTTAATCAGTTAGGATGATGATAGCCCTTTCACACTATTTTTTCTTGCCAGCAGTCTGTGGTCAATTCAACAGTTTCCCTTGTGGGTCTTAAAATCAAAGTGGAGACTTGCAATCAGACAGGCATTCTCAGATACAGACATCTGTCTTAGATTTTTATTTTTTAGGCTAACTAATATAAGATCATTATTTACTATAGGACTGTTAATCTCCTCTTTCATTTAAAAGTAAAGAAGATATATGGACATCAACAGTAGTATAACTTTTTTTCTCTGGAAGATCCAGAAGAAACTTCACTAATTCTCTCCACCTCCCTTCCTCCCTCAAATAATAAAAACACACACTGAGAGGCACAACGATTATTTTAACCTAAGTGTCTTGGAAATGTGTAAGGAAAATACAAGGCAAAAAAAGTATATCTGAAGAGTTGTGTTGCATGATTTTCACAAATATCTGCCTTATTTTTGGTTCTAAAACAAACAGAAGTGTGTCACAAAGGTTTCTCTTCCTTTGGCAAGAAATCCTGCAGAGGGGCATGACATTTTCTCTTTGAAGAGGAGATGCTGGGGACTGAACTGAGACCTTTTGTATGAAAAACATGCTTTTATTACTCAGAGTCTGGCAAGAGAATCTGGAAACAGACTGCTTCTCCCATACAACGTATTTTGTTTAAAGGTTCTATCCAAATAACACATGCACGCACACACGCACACACAAATTATGAGCAATAGTTTACAACTAGGGATAGTAATTATGGAACAGCTATCCCTGAAATGTTGATCTGGCATCGTTCCTGTTATTATAACTTCAGCCGAAGATCATATTTTTAGGTGAAGCCTTATAAACATCTCATGTAATATGGGGCATTCACTTTTAAGCATAACAGTTTAATTGTTTGTTTGCAATTAGTTTGCTATTATTGAATTTTCAGTTACTTTTGATGGGAAGATTTCATGCTTTAGCTCATATGCCACTTGTTTTATATTATCAGCAAATAGATAACAAAATTTATAGCAGTCAACAAAGGATTACATCCTAGATCAGGGCTGTCAAACTCGCGGCCCATGGGCTGGATGTGTCACATGCTGATCACACCCATGTCCAGTTTAGCGAAGGGGGGAAATCCCGATATGTCACGACACCGCTGTGAAAATACGAGTTTGACACCTCTGTCCTAGATTGTAATTCTGGAAATTGGGGAAAGATAATTAAATAACAACCACAAACATCACTACCTTGCATTGTACCTAGAAATGAACCAGCCATTAGTGATGTCACTATAAAACAGGAGTGATACCCATCCAAATGAGGCTTAAAACTCTTGTACCAATGTTTCTCAGCATTAACAATTTGAAGAAGTGTGGATTTTAAGTTGCCAAACTGACTGGGGAATTCTGGGAGTCAAAGTACACACTTCTCCAAGTTACAAAGGTTGAGAAACACTGCCTTACACCAAGGATTGTTCATCAATCTTTGAAGGGGATGCATTGCCAAGCTTTTGTCAGAGCTTGAAGTGATGAAGCAGGTCTCCTGAAACGGTCATCATGGCTGCTGCCAGGAGTTTCTTCAGTTGTCTCTGCATGTGTGTAGATCCTGAGGAGAAATATTTTTATTATGTATTTATTTATTTATTTATTTTGTCAATCACATATTAGATGATATATATAAATATAAACATGATTTGAATTCATGAAATGAATATGAATAAAAGGGAATATTAGGACAGGGACGGTAGGCACAATGGTGTGCTTATGCACGTCCCTTACAGACCTCTTAGGAATGGGGTGAGGTCCATAGTAGACAGTCTAAGGTTAAAGATTTGGGGATTTTGTTAACCCAACACACTTTGCAAAGTAGCCCTTTCAAGTATTTTTGCACAACTCTCCCATTTAGTATACTTACCACACTGCCTCTCTTCCCAGGCAAGCTTCAGAGATAGCTATTGGTAAAAAGCCTACAGTTTTAGACAAATGGCCTTAAACTGTCTTGATATTAATGTTACTTTCACTAAAATAGAAATTCTATACAAAATGATATCTACATAAAACTTACTGCGTTTCAATTCAAAGTCTACTTTGTTTCTCTTGGTTGCAGACCAGTAAAGGCATCTATATGGTTCAGAGCACAAGAAAAGACAGAGTTTTCTACTTCCACACCACTGATTCAAGTCTAAAGCTTTACTGAATTAGGGCTATTTGAAACAGGCGGCTGTCTCTCCATTTACTACTAATAATCCTCCAGTGCCAGCAGATGGAATTCATGAGCAGGGAAAAAAAGAACCTGTCAGACCTTCACACAATTGGATGTCTATGTGTGTGCCTCAGTCTCTAGCCTATTACTAATTACCTCATGAATGGTGCCATTTCATTTATTTCCATTTCTGTGGGCCAGGGCAATAGATATAAGGACTCTATGAGCTCCTAAAGGAAAGTTATCATCTTTTGGAAGCTCACACACAATGTCATATTCACCTGCTACATCTGGAGCAAATATAATACTGTTTAAGTGAACATAATGCCCAGAATTTATAAAAGAATAAAAACAGTCAAAAATGCTCAAATAACTCAAAAAAAAAAAAGATATATGCAATTAGCTAAGAGATATAACATATATAGCTCTATAGTTATATAGACATATTTTATTCACGGGAGTTACAGTACAGCAAACAATTATAAACTGCAGGTAATTCAGCCTATGAAACCTGGAGGGTTAGGTTTCCACCAGGAAATCATCAAAAATATAATGAAAAAGCAGAAATAAGGATACTTTACAAAAAATATATATACATAATTAAATGAATGAAGGAGTAGAACTGCCACCCTTTTCTTTAAAACTCTTGAAATTATCTGTGTTTCTGATGATTCTTCAGTTAGAGTGGGTGTAGCTACATTTTCAAATTAGACGATAATTCTTTGCAGAAACTAAAAGGCATCCCAATAAGGTGTCAAAATAGCTTCTAACTACCTTTTGAACTTGATGCTATAGTCCATCAGAGTGTCAAGTTCAAATAGATTGTCCACCGAGATACTTCCTAACTGCATTATCTCAATTAGTTTAATCTTCTTGCTCATGTTTTGTAAATTTTTGCCACGCCCTGCAAGAGAGTTGTCTGTTGAATTTATTCAGCTTTATTCTGGAAAAAGTGCATGAAGAGGACGATCACACAAAGTCAAAATATACACAAATAATTGGGAACTGGGAAATTGTAAGATTGGAGGCAGATGCAGTCATCAGACCATGCACAAAATGGCCAATAAATCAGAATTGTCCTTCAAAAACCAAAAATCAGTAGATTTATCAGCCTCGAATAACTAAACTGTAGATAACAAGATCCAATGCAATGCAAATATTTATCTACAGATTTATCTACCTATATGATGATCTCTAGGCCTATAACGGACCTTTAATCTGACCCTGCATATTCACATTTTTCCGCTCCAAGAGCTACGGTATATATATTTCACAATCAAGACTATTTATGCCTATTCTCATGTGAGAATTCTCATTGATTCATACACATCCACACTATAGATTACCTGCTACTAGGTTAAGAAGGTTCTCCAGAAATGAAAATAAAAATGTGGTATTTTGGATTCTATGCAATATTCTTCTTTCATTAGTCACAATGTTAGAACTTAATCTAGTGAAACAAAATGGAATTATGAATTCTTCACAGATATATAAATAAACTATGACTTCAAAATGTAACAATTGGGTAACTTCCATAATTGGGCTACTAATCATGAACTTTTTTACAAAACAGAAAGAGAAAGGTATTGAAGATTGAATAAGGTAAAGGTTCCCCTCGCACATATGTGCTAATCATTCCCAACTCTAGGGTGCAGTACGCATCTCCGTTTCAAAGCTGAAGAGCCAGCGCTGTCCAAAGATGTCTCTGTGGTCATGTGGCCGGCATGACTAAATGTCAAAGGTGCACAGAACATTGCTACTTTCCCTATTTTTCTACTTGCATTTTTATATGCTTTCGAAGTACTAGGTTGGCAGAAGCTGGGGCAAGTAATGGGCGCTCAGTCCATTACGCGGTGCTAAGGATTCGAACTGCCGAAGTGCTGACCTTTCTGATCAACAAGCTCAGCATCTTAGCTACTGAGCCACCGCATCTCCTGATTGAATATGTTCACATTATTTTTCCAGCATTGCACTGAGCTGAAGATGGAGAAGATTCCTAATAATTCTGGGTTGTAAGAAAGGTATAAATAATGCTCAGGCGCATATATCTTCATGGGCAAGCTTTTCACCATAACTATCCTCAGTTGTGGAAAACTATAGAAGTTTTCAACAAATGCTCATGCTTTTGTACAGGATTCATACATGTGGTACAAAGACCTAGAATAATATAAATTGCGTTGTCCACTATCAAGAACTATAACATCAGTTAAATTAAATGGTCTAAAAAGGAAATTGGGCATACCTTATGGAAGGTATGCATTCCAGAACTGTATTTGCCAATATGTGATAGTATCACTATGAGAGAAGCAGAGTTGTACTCTGTTTATGGATATCGCAAAGCATCTGATAGACAGGGATGCTGAACTGCATACTTTTGGGCTCCATAATTTTGGAAAGATAACGGCATCAGTGCATTTACGCTGCACTGTACAGTATATTTATACTAGTTAAGCAAAAACTGCTCACCCACTACAGAAAAAGCAACCATTCCTCCTCTTTTTGATCAGTTGTACATGATGCCACCATATGGCGTTCTATAATCAATTACAAAGTTGTACTTCAAACTCACTGCTGCATTTATAATATTACTGTAAGCAGCATAAACATCAATATGGGGATGGGAAAATGTGTCCTTTTTATAGGGATCCTGCTGATAGTCCAGCTGTTAACAAGTCCATGTTCTCTCTCATGTATTTTATATTTAAAAAATAAAACTCTACACATTTTTCTTGTTTGTTTGTTTTTTTAAAGTCTTGCGGCTGAAAGGTACATTTTGTCCTGCCCCACTAGGTCTGTATAACTATATTAAAATGTTTTTATTAGATGAATTGCATCATTAAATTGCATTATAAAAACTAAAAATGCATCATTAATTTTCAAAAACAATAGTAAATACATCTCATTTCTGATACATGATTTTGCATTTAATTTTTGCCCTCGGCCATACGTTTTTTCCAACAGACTCACTGTCTCCCATTATGCAGACTATACAAATAGAGCTAAATTGCCAAAGAGGTTTTTTGTTTTTTTTTGCCTTGTTGCTGTTGCCAAATGTCTGTAATGTGAAAATAAATGAATTTCTAATCGGCTGTTGCAAAAAGAAAAATTACTTTTTGATCTCGGTTCAGCCAAGCAAGAATCTACCTACCTAGTATAATAGGATGGCAGGGCAATGTATAGGATGAAGAAAGACAAGGCTAGACAGAGATAGACAAGCCAGCAAATTAGGTTAGCACATTTCAGTTCTATGTGAGTGGCATTTCTTAATTAAATATACACAAGTTCCACTGAACTATACAGTCTCATTGCTGGAGGGGCTTCCTATTTAATGTAGCATTGGTTCTAAATAGCCATAGATCACTTATGTTTACAACAAAAAGAATGAAATGAAAGAACACTCTGTCCTTTTTTTTTTCAGGAAACAAGGCTGATAAATCAAAGAGAATAGTGAGGACATGTACGTGCAAAACCTGAAACATTTAATGTGGCAAAACAATGCATGTGTTAGCAATGCATTGATGTAAATAGTTTAAACTCTTCTTTAATTCTTTATATCCTGATTTATATGCTCAAGGATAATCCCAAACTGATATTAAATGGCCATAGGCAGTTACGATATCACATAATCATTTTTTTTAAAAGATCAGGATGAAAATGTACTGGAAAAGCTTTTTGTACACCTTTGTGCACTTGAGACACAACTTTCTACATCCAGCTCATTTTCAAGGAAAGCAAATAAAATATGGTCAACATATGTGACAATCTGGAGGTCACAGTTTGCCTCTTATTTTTCTGGTGCTTATTAAGGCGTTATTAATATAATGTGCCCTACAGTATTCCAGAAAGCCACTGCTTTATACAGATTATGTATCTTTTATATACACAGTTCTGTGTATTTTCTATTACATGATTTCTGTATTTCCTTGGGTGTTTTCTATAAATAAGGTTGCAAAAATCCAGACAGCCACTAGACTGCAGCAATTATTATGATTACTAAGAGCTTTGCTGCCATCTACTGGTTCTCTGGTTCTTGTATGGATTTTTATTTCATATATTTTATAATTTTGATTATTGTACACATATGTGTGAAATTTCTTTCTTTCTTTTTAGATACTGGCTTCTCAAAACCTTTGGGAATGGGGAAGCACAAATAACCAATTTGGTTATATACATGATGTACAATGACAATAAAGGCTATACTATACTATAAAGTAAAATCAATGAATCAATCGATTTATCTTTGTAGTCTTGTAAGACCAATGGATGAGTCTCCTACCTTCTGGTTTTTTAGTAATAACTATCCAACAATTGATCTGAACAAAAGAAAAAGCCATTTTAAGATGCTTGTCCTATTGAAATCAAGGGTCTTAAAATTGCTTAATTGTGGCTAAATGTTGCCTACTATATTACTGAATGGAAAGTTGCCTCTAATTATTCACAGACTCAAATTAGTGTTACTATACCAACAGCTTTACTTCTTTTAACTTCATACTGAGATTAGAAAGTGGACTATGCTACACGGGTGGAGGCTTGGAATGACCTGAGACTCTAGGATATTTATCAAGAATTCCAGGCCCTGGAAATTATTTATTATTGTATTTCTTTAAGGAATTATATATGCGAATTGTTTTGTTTGTTCACTAAAAAAGCCATATTTGATTTGCAACATAAAGCATTAGAGAATCTCTAAATTTACTGGAGAGAATTCAACTCTTCAGTACTCCACTATTAGGCCAGGCTTCTGCAAGTAAGGGCTCTGGGGTAGAGAGAAAGAACAACCAGAAATAAACAAGCAGGGTTCAATTCAATGTGAGTTACCCTACCACACAAACAGATGAGACTGAACCTGAGCAACTGCTGTCTTTTGATGGTTTAAACCAGGGGTGTCAAACTCAATTTCATTGAGGGTGCATCAGGGTTGTGTTTGACTTCGGGGACGTGGCTGAGGGGGTTTAGCTGGGCTGTGCATGAGCTCAGTTTTCGCTGGCAGAGACACCATGGAACAGTCCTTCACTATTTCCAGGTCAGCCCCACAGGCCAGATCTAAGCACCCCGTGGGCTGGATCTGGCCTGCGTGCCTTGAGTTTGACACCACTGGTTTAAACAGATCTATACAAAGTTGATGAAATGTATACTTGCAGAGCTATATTTGTGACAGCCCATTGGTGCATGTAAGTAATAGATAGCTTTGCAATCATGAAGCAGTAATGCATTCTGCAAATGAGCCAGCAGAACAGTACTAGTGTTTCTATATAAGATAAGAATTGCCATACTTTGAGACTACAATGCACATTCCACACTACGTCTAGCAAACGTATTTGGATTATGCTCAAACTTTTATTTCATCCAATTAGAACTAAGTTAACATTACAAGTTTTTTAATCCTAGCAACATGGAGTAGATTTTAAACACTGAATTTAAAGCACAATTGTTCCTTTGTACCCATCCTCCCTCTTGAAGCGTTAGCAGTTGACATTCTCTGTACCATAAGTGGTCTTTTGTATTCTTTTCATCTGTGGTATGCAGATTCATTAGTGATTATACTGCATTCTTTATATTATACTTGGAATACTGCATTCAGTTTTGGTCACCACGATGTAAAAAAGATGTGGAGAGTGCAGAGAAGAGCAACAAAGATGATTAGGGGACAGGGGGCTAAAACAAATGAAGAACTGAGTGTGTCTAGTTTAATGAAAAGAAGGACCAGGGGTGACATGATAGCAGTGTTCCAATATCTCAGGGGTTGCCACAAAGAAGAGGGAGTCAAGCTAT
>JANHFT010002210.1:350858-362176 GCA_032467955.1 Pseudoxenodon macrops | reverse complement strand
TTATATTATATTATATTATATTATATTATATTATATTATATTATATTATTATATTAATTTTGTCTCTTAAGGACCCACACAGTCTCTCGGTTAATGACAGCAACCAGGACTGCCGAGATTGCCATTGCTAAGTGATGAGGTCACAAGACCAATGCAAACCAGCCAGACATTTTTTCAATTTTCAAAGGTTCTAATTATACAGTGTCATCATCTCTACTACAATGCAGAATTTGAAAGGTTCGGCCTCTCTTGAGCCTGAAATTCTATTTCAGAGTTTTCCTAGTGGACATTCAACCATCCTATTCCTTAGGCCACTGAATCAGGAAGCGGGAAGGGAGCAAAATCCTCTCGCCATGAGCTCAGCCTAAAGTGCCTCGTGCATTCAATTTTTAATGCTTTCCCCAAAAAAAACCAAGCACACACGATCTTTCCAGGGCTGTATTGTGATAGCTCAGCTTGCTGTCTCATAGTTGAGTGACTCACCACAGAAGCTTTCTGTTCCTCAGATGGTTTGATTAGGCTTCGCCCCCTCCCGTCTCTCTTTCTCCATTTTAATATTAATCGAAATTGCAGTGATTTCTAGAACCTCAGAAGTTAACGATGTCCTCTCGCTATAGGGCAGGGGGTGACAAACTGAAGGCCCGCAAGCTGGATCTGGCTAGCGATGTGGCCGGATGTGGCTTGCGGGGCCGGTCCTGGAAAATATAAGGGACCCACCCGCATCGCTTCGGCCCAGTCAACCCAATGCGAAGAGGAACTATGCCAGCAGTTTAAGGAGTGGAGTCAAGCTGGTCACGCCCACCCAGTCAGCCACGCCCAGTGAGTGGGGTCAAGCTGGCCATGGCCACCCAGTTGGCTATGGCCCCCAAGGTCAACCACAGCCCTGATTCAGTCCCCAATGAAATTGAGTTTGCTACCCCTGTTATAAGGTATTCGGCATCTAAATCCCATTAAGCAAACAATGTTGCAGGAGCATTGCTGCGACATCCAAGGATGACTTATCCAATGACACCTTTCAAATATGTCCATTGCTCAATGAATTTTCTTCTGCATCAATAGCAGCAAAGATGATTAGGGGACTGGAGGCTAAAACATATGAAGAACGGTTGCTGGAATTGGGTATGTCTAAGAAGGGCTAGGGGTGACATGATAGCAGTGTTCCAATATCTCAGGGGTTGCCACAAAGAAGAGGGAGTCAAGCTGTTCTCCAAAGCACTTGAGAGAAGCAACTTAGAACTAAGGAGAAATTTCCTGACTGTTAGAACAATTAATCAGTGGAAACAACTTGCCTCCAGAAGTTGTGAATGCTGCAACACTGGAAGTTTTAAAGAAGATGTTAGATAACCGTTTATCTGAAGTGGTGTAGAGTTTCCTGCCTAAGCAGGTGGTTGGACTAGAAGACCTCCAAGGTCCCTTCCAAGTCTGTTATTCTATTCTATTCTATTCTATTCTATATAACATACAGGAATACTATCATACTATATCAATTTATGAGTACTGTAAATAAAAGTATGGAAATACCATATTCAACATTAACACCACTCGTGCTTTTTAAAGCAAATGTGCCTGTCTTATGATCAAATTGCATCTCACTTTGAAATTATATTATAGGGCATGCCACATATATAATTTTTGACCTTTTTTGGCACAGCAAATCCCACAATGGATAAATTGCAGTATAGGCACTACCTTTCACAGAAAAGGTTTACTTTGAATCCCTCCCATCCCCACTTTTATCTCTAATAGTTTCTAATCAATGCATTAGTCCTTTCTCTGAATTAATTTGCTGCATTGCTCAGAAAGATATTCAGGATACATTAAACGTGTTTGCTACTCTGCTGGCAAAGCAAACATTGGGCTCATGCTACATTGCCAACCTTTTGAATTGCTGATTTAGTTTCAAGAAACTTTGCATATTTTTAGAAGGCATATTAATTATCCTAAAGCAGGTGCAAATTCCACCACATGTTCCAACTCCCTTCTCAGTCTTGTTTATTATTATTTGACTCCATATTGGCAGTCATAAGCAAATTACTCCAGTTAATGAAATAAAAGGATTTATTGTCACCCAAATTTACATCAACAGTTTAATCATAACACCTTTTCATCTAACATACTTTTCCAAGAACAATTTGCCCCACAATTTGTCAGCAGGGAAAATGGCCTTGTATAAAATGCTGGGAGGAAGGGAATGCTAATATGTACCACCTCAGTCTTTCATTCTTCTAATTGCCCAGGGAATTTAAAAGAGACAGACTTATTTACTCACAGTAGGAAGTGTGCTGCAATAAATTAACATGATTATGGGCCTAAATAAGACCTTGACATTGAAAAAACAAGGTGGGAGGGAAGAATGATAAAATCCTGGAAATTTATATGTCAGTGAATGAAGAGTTAGGACCAAATATTTCTATGTCAGTAGCAGAAATATCAAAGGAATACATTTAGAGTGTCTTTAAGACTTTCTCTCTCTGCTTTTAACATGGTGGCCATTTATGAGTAAGGCATTTTAAAGGAATAAATGATTGAAGTTATTATTTTAAACTATATATTTTTGTCTCTGCAATCACATCCATATACATTATGTATAGTCACCAACATGGTGCTCTGTATAAGTTGGCTGAAATTACACAAGAAAGCCATGTACAAACTGTATAAGATTCATGAAAAATGAAAAAAGGATGGTCTGATAACTAAAAATCATTGATTAAAAATACATAAAATTCATTGCAGGGTATAGTGCATTCTTAAGCTGCTCCAGGGGTGGGTTCTGGATATTTTTACTGCTGGTTCGCTCAGGATTGTGCTGCAAGTGTGCATGTGAAGCGCACATGCAGGCACAGCAGTCAAAAACTAGCTTCTGCACAGAAGAAAAATCCAAGATGGTGGCGCCCATGGAGCCACTGACAGGACCGGCTCTGTGATGTCATTGCCAAGTTACTACCGATTCTATAGAACCAGATAGAACAGATAGGAACCCACCTCTGAGCTGCTCCTGTCCTGTGCTCCTGCTAGCAAAACTCTAAGTAGGATTTTAAGTACTGTATTCAAATTGGGATACTTTGGCTCATCAAGTGTTCAGTCTGAACTACTGGCTACTGTGATTCTACAATGGGCAATTTTTGTCGTATTATCCACTTCTAAAATTCTGTACCAAGAAAACAATTGCCAATCACTTTCCTTTCATTGCAGCTTACAAATAGCCAAATCAGTAAAGTGTTCATATATAATGTATTTGGAGAATCAAGTTAAACAACAACAACAAAAATATCAAGTGTTTACTACTGCACTGGTGAAAAGTAAGTAGCTCAGGAAAAGAAAAATAATAATTAAAACAACAAGAACAATTAGATGCCCAGGTTTCCAGACTGGCAGGCAGGGTCATAAATACTCTACTACTGGTACACAGTGGTAACTTAGCAGAGAGATTATTGGACTGCAGAGAGGTAACCCTTAACATAAGAAGGTATTGCTGCCACTGAATGGAGTAACAAATCAAAATGTAGGAGGTTGTCTAGAAAACAGTGAAGCACAGTGATGATCTGCACAAGGCAGAAAATCCTACTATCAACATGGAAACTACAGGGAGAGTTTACATTTGCAGTGAACTGGGGGAACTTAGAGGATAACACCCCTTCCTGACTTACAGATATCGTTGTTGGTCCATACTCACAATTGGGGCAAACAGGCAAACATGTCCTCAGGAATATAGAAAGGTGAGTTATACCAAGCAAGAACATCTGTCTTTTTGGTTTTGTTGTAACTAATTCTTCAGAATCCATGACCAAAGCCTTTCCCCACACTGTTGTGGCTCGCCAATTGCCAGAAGAACTGGCGGCAGACTCAGACAATTAGCAGGATGGGGAGGAACTTGGGCCAGTTCTGGAGTCTTTGAAAGGTTATGATGGATGCTCTGCATTAGATGCAGAGATAGAGCCAGGGCTGTCTGACATTTCCCAGCCACCAGATAGGCAGCTGCCTTTGGAGGCTGATATGATTGAGGAGGAAGAACAGCTGGGGCCTGTTCCAAATGCATGTATGCTCAGAGCAGTTAGGAGTAGTGAGCAACAGAGGACGAGGAGTCAACTCGGGAAGCAAAGCACACGTGGATGCTGAATGGCCCCTCCCTGGCTGAGGAATAAATATAAAGAAAAGGGAGTGGTTGTCATAGGAGAGAACAGTTCGTATTTCTGAAGATTTTGCTCATTGTGTTTCGTGCCACAAAGATTGCTTGCGAGAACTTAGTTTGCCCTTTCAGCTGGGAGCTCATAGCCTTACAATTATTGCAAGGAACTGACTGCAGTACTATAGTTATCTCCTTGAAGAACTATTGACTGGACTTTTCAGTGCCTGAATGCAATTAATTCACAAGAGGTAAATAAAGAGGGGGTTTTTTGTGACAAGGAGTCTGTTTCTTGCTTCTGCTAAGGCTGGGTCAGAACACTCACAAGTGACCAGATACATTTGTCAGGGGTTTCACGTACACTGAGATATGGTTCTTCTTTGAGAATGCAGAGTTTTCATTCTAGATGCACACAAATACCTTCTTGGTATTTCTTTCCAATGGAAAGTCACTCAAAGCCTCATCAAGTTCCTATTATACCATGTTTATTCTTCCCTGTAACATTATTTGTTATACACTAATATCTCTTATGATGTCAATACACGTTCTCAGTTTGACCTATTAAAGATACATTATCATCCTGAATACTAGAAATCCTCTTTTGATGACTTTGCACCCCAAATGCTTACCTAATATAAGAGTAATTTAAGCATTAAGAACACCAATTCTCTCCTAGTTTAAGAAAGAGAAATCTAGGTGATCTTTCCAAATTTTATTCATAAAGTCAGTATGGCTTGAGTTACACATAAGCTTCAAAACAGAGTTAAAATTCTCCTTAATGAAACAAACAAAATGGTTAAAAGTTATGATATTTATGTAGTTACTTATCAAGCATATCTAAATTATATCAAAGTAACCAAAATGTATTTTACAATCCCCAAGGCATGTCACAACGTTTCAGCACTCCTAATGTTTAGAAATTGAAAGTTAAAAAATTTGACACTGTACCAAATACTGAGAATATTTGTAATGCATACAATAGTGAACTAAAGGCAGGTGTGGGTTGTGGGTCTTTTTACTGCCAGTTCGCTCAGGGTTGCGCCTTGTGTGCACGCGCAAAGCACACGAGCGAGCGTGCAGCAATCAAAAATAGCTTTGCGCATGCGCAGAAGCAAAATCCAAGATGGTGGTGCCCACAGAGACACCAACAGAACTGGCTTCATGACATCATCGCTGAGTTACTAATGGTTCTAAAGAACTGGTTAGAACTGGTAGGAACCCACCTCTGACTAAAGGGCCATTCAAGTCTAGAATAATCTTAACATGAACTTCACATTTGGTATCAAACAAGCTTTGATTATCTTATAATGCAAAAAACCCATATTTTGGTGCATTCCGTTTATAGGTATTTTTTGCCTGCTTTCTTTGCTTCTCTTTCAGCTAAAAATTTCTCATTCCACCAAAATAAATTGCCCACCACTTGCTTTCTCATACATCACCAAGTGTGGATGCGCCTTATCAACACTACTCTACTTTTCCCATCTATTACCCCATTTGTTTGCACTTTTATCCCATTGTCCTTGCACAGGGAAGAAAACATCTATCACCACCACATCTGCCACCTGTCACAAAGCCGTCAGTGGTATAACAGCCAACATGACAAAACTGTTGTAAAACTGCACCATCTCTGGAGCACCAGGTTAGAGAATTAAATGCTACAAGAAAGGTGAAGGAGAGAGAGAGAGAGAGGTACTATATATATATAGAATAGCTGGAGAAATATTAAGCCTTCCAAGTCTTCACATACTTGCCAATTAGCAAAGAGGTTTTTACAACACTGGCCTTGGTTCACAGTGCTGAGAAAAACATTGGTGATTTAGTAAACAAGAACCTTTTGATTCTAATCAATCTGTGATGCACCAATCCTCAGATGTGATCTATGTTGGGCATCTTTAAAACAATAACAAAGACTATTGTTTTAATATAGTATTTCTTGAATATGACGTCTTCTGATTTTTTTTTTTAATCATGTTTAAAAAAAAAAGTTTTACGTTGTATCTTGTACATTTCTTCTGTCTTTACATCATTTCAGTCATTCTTTTTTTTAAGAGCGGGCTGATCAGCCTGATATCGTGTTTCCCCAAAAATAAGCCTTAATGCTTATTTTGGAGCACCCAAAAATATAAGCCCGGGTCTTATTTTTGGGGAAACACAGTAGCATTTTTAATATGTGGGTCAGTATATGGGTAATAATCAAGAGCTGCTTAACCTCCATGGAAAACACAGCAAAGAATCTCTGGAAAAGTGGGAGAGATCCAGTAATTGTTGAGCTCAGACAATTGGTTTGTGGGGGGGGTGTATAATTTTCAGCCGGACCCTAGTGCAGGGAGCCTGACCCACCTCATACATTATTATATTTACCACCAATATTGATAAGTATAGTGGCAATTTCTTGGAGTTATGCAAAGTACCTATGGTCTCATTTCTTGCCCCATGATTATGCTATCAATCGTCACCACCATGCCTCCAAATTCATTCTGTGGCATGTCTACAGAATCAAAAAGCTGTAGATGGAAAGATCCAAAACATCCCTTAACATTATCTTTAAGGCATATTTGGAATACCACCACTACTCCAGTGGTGGGTTGCTGCTGGTTCAGACCAGTTCGCCCGAACCAGTGGCGGAAATTTGCCCCCGCTCACCAAACACGCAGTGATGGATGGATGGCCAGCCATGCCCCCAAACTGGTTGGTCCTCTGGCTCAAAAGCGGAAGGAAAACTACCCTCTGTAGATGTACAAAACCTTCTGCACATGTGCAGAGAGTTTTTACCCGGATGTGACGGGATAAGTGCAAACACTTCCGAGGTGACCCGAACCGCTAGGGAAGGTAAGAGGAACCCACCCCTGTTCTACTACCATTAATATTTTTATTAACTTCTTTACTGTACTTATATAGTACTGTATAGTTTGTGGGTGGTGCAGCTATTTAGATAAAATGTGTTGGAATTTTCAACAAATATTAGCAACCAATCTTTGGAAATCTACACTGATAGCATCTAACACTGACATTCTTTTAAATATAAGGGTATGTATTAAAAACTAGCTGAAATGTCTGCTTTTCCCTAATCTCTTGCCCCCTAGATCTGTTGTATTACAAGCCCCTAAATTCTGAATGTGTTAGAAATTGTGGATGTTACCTTAAATAAGAGGTGATTCTAGGCAAGTTGGGGGGGAACGAATGTGTGCATATAAGATGTATAGAATTCTAAAAGTAGCTGTAAAAACTTTAAATGGTGTGAGAGAATCTAGGTACAGCAACAGCAAACTTGTTTCTTAAAGGCTGCAACAGTTTACTTCCCTAAAAAACTAAGTTCAACCATTATATTTATGAGCAAGAAAAGGTTTCTGCTACTCTATTTTCTTGCTGCTGGGGCTATTATCTACTGCAGCCCCACTGTAATAGTGCCTGACAATTTTTCTCAGCAGGAAATAAGGATTGTTATGGCTAAGGAAGCATGGAGAAGCTTGTGTGTTCCTTTTTCCTAACTCCTTTAGCACTTCTGCTAAATAAAAATCCATTTTTATTCTTAAGGGAGCTGAGCAGAACGATGTTGTTTTATGTTCCAGTTTTTGCCACCAGTGATGTATGTCCCTTTTACAAACTTATCTGTGAGTTTTTGCTCAGTTTATAAGCTAGCGGCAATCTTTCTTTAAGAAAAGCTCCCTTCTCTTATAGTCTGGAAGAACCTTGAGATTTCCTGCTAGTGATTTAAAGGGCTATAACACTTGCAGGCTAGATTTGTTTTAGTGTCCATAAAACTCAAAAATTTCATAAAACAATTGGTGAAAATAAAATTACCAAAAAATGATGTACTGCCAGCAGACTGTATAATAGTTACGGGGGAAATGGAGAATATGATTCACTGGGGTATAAAAATGACAATGTATTTATTGCAGCGCAGTGACAAGAAACTAATTTGTCCCATTTACTTTTCAGACAGGGATAGAATTCTGATATTTTTCCTCCTCTCGTTACCTAAGCTGAGGTATAGGACTATTTCAGAGTGCTTGAATCTGAGGGTTTCTTCTGAGTTCAGAATAATGGAACTAGTTACATTAGTTACACTATTTGTAAATGTGAAACTATGAACCAGATTTCTCCATGTCTTGTATCCAGAGGTGGGTTCTGAATCTTTTTATTGCCAGTTCACTCAGGGTCGCACTTTGAGCACGCCTGCAAAGAGTGCGCACGAGTGCATGCGCAGCAGTCAAAAACTGCGCATGCGCAGAAGCAAAATCCAGGATGGCAGCGCCCACGGAGCCACCGACAGAACTGGCTCTGTGACGTCACCGCGCAGTTACTACCTACTCTATAGAACCAGATAGAACCGGTAGGACCCACTTCTGCTTGTATCAGACATAAACCTGTTGAGAATCTATGCCTATGCAGATGTTGCGCAATCATACTCCCCAACCAGAATGGTCAAAGATGAGGGATGAGTTGTATAACACCTAGATGACTACAGATCCCTCACCTAGTTTAACTTAAAACAGCAGCTTTACTATGTATTTATAAGCCCCAGCTTTTCTGAATATTTAATGACAAGTACTGAAAATCAGTATGGTAGAAGAACTCTCTTGAGGGGGGAAAAAAAGTATATCCTATCTAGAACTGATCATAACTGCCAAAGAGTGTTGAACAGGAATTGATAGGCAGGGTTGTGCTGCTGAATTAATCCTTGGTTTTAAAAATTCCAATTAAACAATTGATAATCCCACATTGAACAATCAGTATCAAAATAAAAAAAATTGGTCTGTATAAACAATACAAATCTATGTCTTTAGTTAAGGCACTTGACTTTGCCAATAAACCATTATCTGGCTTTTGGAATCTACTGATAGACAGGATGGTTTTACCCAAAAAAATTAACTCAGATCTCAGGAACATGGAATCTACTAATATCCATTTTAGGATATATAATAACTAAAGGAAAATAATAGTCAAATTTTTATACTACCAGAGAATGTATTCTAGAATTATTTATCTATTAAATTTATATAGCTGCCCATCTCGTTGTTGCGATTCTAGGTGATTTACAGTGTTAAAAACCATAGAAGCAATACAAAAACAACTACAAAAATTAATTAAAAGCGTTAAAAACAATAAAACCACTAAACCATAAAAATCAATGGGAGAGCACTATTGATTTCCTAGAAATGCAAACATTGAATAGGCTCTCCACCAATATGACTGGACCTCCAGGCTAGATGACAAAGCTATATCTTCTATTACTTCCAAAGGGCCAACAGGATCCTTCCAAATTAGTTCCAAAAGTCTGGATATTTTATCAACCCTATGGAAAGATCCACCAACAGCAAAATGCAGTATTTAAAAAATACAATCTATGAAACTGATTTATTGTAATCTATATTATTTTGTATAACTTGACAGGTGTTGTTGTTTTTTTGGCCTACAAGAAGATAACATCCATAGAAATCCTGTTAAGCTGATTATGTTACCTAGTTAGGTAATGAAACATCTGCAAGCAAACAGCCAAGCTCAGACAGCACTAAGGACTCCACAGTTCAATCCTGAGCTATATATCTTCTCCTCTATTGGAGCCAATTAAGTTTTACCACTATTCGTCTACTAGGACGTCTTTTAGTATCTGTAACAGGCAAGGGAATGTTATAGTATAAATGGGAAATGGCTGACTATTTTGCAGAGATTTAGCAGATCAACTAGAGGACCTAGGCGACTTGAACTTTCAGCTTATCAAAAGCATGCTAGAAATACATAAACACTACTCTCAATTGCTTGACTGCTTACTTTGCCCAACTGATTAAGTAGCCGCAGAGTGTGTTAGGTTGACATTTTAAAACCTGACGGACCTAAAAACTGGCTACCTCTAAAATGTCTATTCTTATTTTTTTAAAGACTTTTCTGCTCAGTTTTTAATATTAGCACATGGTCGGGTTGATTTATATTAATAGCATGCCTCAAAAGAGATTCAGAAATAGTGCTTTTGCATCCCACGTGACCGACATCTCTCTATTTCTCATTTAAAGCATCCTCTGTTTCTTTTCAAAAGTCAGTGCAAAAACAAAAATACCCACTGCTTTAATGAATCTACTTATTAAAATAACTCTTAAAGAACCAGCACTTTTTTTTTCTAAACAAAGTTAAGCTGCTTTAATGAATATGAGTGAAAAGTCAAAGCACTTCTTGAAAATCATTTTTAAAGGTTGAAATCCATAAGACTTTTTTTTCTTTGAGCCTGCATTTATTTAATAGACATGTTTGTCAAGACCACTTTTAAATAGAATAGAATAGAATTCTTTATTGGCCAAGTGTGATTGGACACACAAGGAATTTGTCTTTGGTTTGGAAAGATTTATAAAACCTGATAACTAATGAAGCTTTTGTCCAGTAATGCTTAGTCTTAAGTTGTTTCAAATGTTATTTTTATTTCTGGTGTTTATTCAGAATCTTTAAATTTTTAACATTATGATTACGGTGTTTTTAGAATTAGAATTCCAAACTAGTGTTTGGTTTAATTGAGAATAATGAATAGAGGTACAGTCCACTGTAGAAAGAGTTTATGTTTTAATCAGAATGCTTCTTGTCAAAATGTTTGTTTTACTTAATTTGATTAATCAACTGAATTTGTAAATATATCTGATTAAGTAATACTGAAGTTCATTTTTATCTTAAAATTGTTATCTTGGTTTCTTAATAGAACATGGAATAAAATAATTCTTTTTTGTTTAAGAATCAGGTGCAACCTGTGAGTTGCATGTTGAAAACTAGCTGCACTCCTAGAAGGGAAGTGGGAGTAGGGACAGGTGGTAAATTTGATTTTAAATTTAAATGTAACTAAAATTAAAATAATTAACATAGTTAATGATTTATTAATACTACTATTAATATTACCATTAATACTACTGTCCGAAAGATACTTTTTTCAAGAGGCAGCTAGACTTCCCTTATTTTTCATTTTGCTTCTCATCCAAGAAGCTTCTTCAGATGAGAAGCAGAACTTCTTCAACAAAAAACAAAGTCCAGTTGCCTCTTGAAAAAAGGACCTTTGGGACAGTAGTCATGACCTGGGTGATTGAGAATCTCCATGCATATTAATACTACTCTTATGTCACATTACAAATAGAATAGAATATAATTCTTTATTGGCCAAGTGTGATTGGATACACAAGGAACTTGTCTTTGGTGCATGTGCTCTCAGTGTACATAAAAA
>JANHFT010002210.1:336226-350758 GCA_032467955.1 Pseudoxenodon macrops | reverse complement strand
CCATGTGCTCTCTTAGAAGCCAAAGACAACTAGCTAATCCTTGTGAAAAATGCAAACACAAACAGAGACACCAATTTTAAGGAAGGAGGGAGAGAGAGAGAGAACAAAAAGTGTCTGGATATGCTGTGCTATAATCTTAAGGGGAGGGCAGCACCACATGAAAGAAGAGATGCATATGGTCTGCCATGATGCTAAACAAGTATCATTGTCATTACTGCAAAAACATTATTGCTGTGTTCTGAATAACCGTCTACGTATGAAGGTTTGAAGCGATTCCTGGACTTTTTCCCCCCTTTCCTTCTCAAAGCACATTGTGTTACCCTTTTGATATGGCCAAAGATAGATGAATTTAATCTGATATTATGACTCAGTGTGTAGGACAGGTTGGTAAATAGACATCTTCCTGGTGCCCTGTGATGAGTAAGAGTAACAACCTCTGGGCAAACAGGAAAGGAAATTTATTTGAAAGTAGCATTTTCCCTCTCCCCCCTTTGAGGGTTCCAAATAGCATATATGTTATGCAGGCTCATAATTTTTGTGTGGGTAATGAATGGGAGATCACATTTGTAACCCAATGTAGCCATCAGGAGTTAACTCAGTTCAAGAGTCAGGAGTGTCTTTACTTTGCATATAATATTGAAGTTTAAAGCTTGTACGTTACGAAGTCAAAGAAAAAGATGTATTAGAAAGTTTTGATTTTTTAAAAAGTTTTTTTTTAAAGTTTAATACTTTGAAGGATTAATAAAAAGGTGAAAAGGGAGTCTTCCCCCCCCTTTCCCTCCCCCCAAGTAAGGTCAAATAATTTGAAAGAATACAATGAATGTTGTAAATAAAAATGGTGACAGTTCACAAACATTACTAGGTTCAAATAGAAATGCACATTATTTCCACAGCAAGGGAGATAAAGCAGGAATGGTGAAATTGATTATTTTATTCAAAGAGGAAAATATGTTTTCATTTGGATATCACTTCTGGAATTTGTGCTTGTGAAGAAAAATAACGAAACGACTTTGATTTTGTTGGATTAGAAATATTTGATGTTATAGGAATGGCTAGTTATATATTAATGTGTAAAAGCAAAATGTTGAGGTTGGACTATGTTTATCTTGTACTGTGCTGAGAAGTTGGGAAGTCAATGGCCCTTCTCTTTTTTTTTTCCTTTTTCCCCTTGTATCTTACACACCCTTTTCCCCGCTCCCTTTTCCCCCCTTAATTTTCTTTTTCTTCTCTCCTTTGTATTTGATATAATTAAAAATAAAAAAAATTTTTTGGTTACTTAGCATATGTAAAGGGAGTGTAAAAGGCAAGATTCAGAATTTATTTTTCTTTTCTATTGATCTTTGGCATTGGTCTCAGAGCCTTCTTTTCTTGCTCTTGCTTGATGTGCCATTACTCTTGTCACAGTTTTCAATAGAATAGAATTCTTTATTGGCCAAGTGTGATTGGACACACAAGGAACTTGTCTTTGGTGCATAAGCTCTCAGTGTACATAAAAAGACAAGATACATCCGTCAAGAAACATAAGGTACAACACATAATGATAGTCATAGGGTACAAATAAGCAATCAGCATAAATTGTACAAATTGTAGCATAAAGAGATCCTTCCCTACTATGCAAAGAAATGAACAAAACATCAATAGAATGTTCTTTTTATTGAGTAACATTTCTTTCTTACATGCTAAACTGCAAATTGTCCCTTGCTGCTTGGTGAGTTAGATTCTGATTTACCTTTTTTTTTTTTCAATTTTCTCTTCCCTTGACATTTTATATGTCCTGGTGTTTTGGGAAACCTCTACCTTACAGTATGGTAGTAAAGAAGTTTTAATACAGATGGGAATTGAATAAAAATGGCTTCCCCATCTTTCCAGTTTAAAAAAAAAAGTTAAGTTCGCTGAAATCAACAGAAAAAATTAATTATCATAACTTTCCCTCCCATTACTTTCAATGGGACAGTCATGATTAAATTTAACTGGACTGAAACAATTGTAGACTCTGTCTGAAAATGCTAAATTCTATTTTAATTCACCCTTTGCAAATTTACTACCCTCATTCTCTTCTTCATATGCTTACATTATAATCTGGCAATATTGAGCACTAAAGGTGATAAGCAGATTGTGTTTATTATGACCACACATAAGGCTTAACTTTCCATTGCTAATTAAAACCTGTTTTAAAATCTGAGGAGAAAAGCCCTTGATTCTATCAGTTCATTGACTCCTATTGCTCATAAAAACTGCATATTACCGTAAGGAAATTTAACCAAGTGAAGCTAATGGCCTTTTAGCTGCTGTGCAAACACTGTTCTGTTCCCTTCTGTACCAAAATTATCTTTGTCCAACCTGTCGTCAGTTGGTTTCCAATTCCCCTCATCCCCAGTCAAGTCTTGCTAGCGAATATGTGATGGGATTTGTAGTTCAACACACATCTGTAGGCTACCACAGCCCTCTTGTGTAGAGAGCAGGTCATCAGGACTATGATTGCGTTCCCCTTCACAAAACAAAGGAGAGTTATTCTATCCCCTTAAAACAACAACATTGTGCCAGTTTTGACGATCAGTTTGAACATGCTGGGATACTCTCCAGGACCAGTATACAAATTATATATAAATTATATACTTATTTATTTATAAGATAACTACCTGTTCTTATAATGCCTGAGAAATCAGGCAAAGTATTCTTTATAGCATTTTTAGAAAAAGATGCTTCCTTGCTTTGGGGGGAAAAAAGGCTATTAAAAAGGAAGCATTTTATATCCTGTCTGGTATTCCTATACGTGACTATTTCTCCAACATTAGCATATTATACATGACACTTTGTATAAGGTGTGATAAGTAAATATTACAACTCATGTGCCTGACTTTAAATCCCCTTCTGAGTGGAAAACATTATTATGTGAAATAATCCCTATTGTATATCTTCCTTGATATGAAGCGTTTGGTGATTGGACAGAAATTACTTAAATAATCCTAAAACTGACATTTCTTTCTGCTGTATGGCATGATTATTAACATCACCAAATATTCCAGAATTCATCATCTTATACTAAAATATAATGTAATGTACATTATAAACATTACAATATTCTTGTAAAAGCCATTTCATTTACCCAATTGTGGTAAATTATTGCGGCTTTATTCATTATAATTTATATGCTGACAATTCATAATTACACTAGGTAATTTATACCTGACAGATCTTAAAACAACCAGCTTTAAGGACAGCATTAAATCATCATTCTCCCTCCTCCAAACGGCTGCCAGTTTAGTGGCGCTCCCGCCTGTGAAATCACAAACTTAAAGGACATCCAAAATGACAACAGAGAATGCAATTGGGGAGGGGCAGAGAGGCTATTCCAGAGCAATTTTGAAGTCTGTTTTGCTCATGATCTCTACCGTTGAGGGGGCAACCCATGCCATGAGCTCTAAGCCAGCATACCTGTTGAACAGCATCCAGTAGCTTCAGAATGCAGTAGCCTGCACAATTGTGTGCAATCTTAGACTTGCACATGTATCATGTCTTTTATGGGAGCTGGTTGGCAATCTGTTTCTAAGTATGATTCAAAGTGCTGGTTATCACCTTTAAAGGCCTATATGACTTGGGGACAGGCTGTTTGAAGGATCACCTCCACATCCACCCAGCCCACCAGAATAGGAAGATGAGGAATGTTGCAGGTCCCATAAAATGGATGTATACTAGGAATATACATCTGGTGGAACCACAAAAAAGCCTCTTCTCTATGGAACGTCATTGCCTTGGAGATATGATTGGCTCCACTTTGTTGCTTTTACCAAAAGCCCTAAAAGAGGCCCTGGTTTTCTTAGCGGCCCTGGGATCATGAGTTGACCTGGAGCCAATCAAGTGGTTGATTTGATTGTGCTATTGCTGCCATGGTGGCGGTGGAATTTTGTGGATTTTTAAAAGTTGTAATCCACCTAGAAACACTTGTATGAGGATTGGGTGGATCTTTGTTTAATAAATGAATAAAGTCTGTCAATAATAGATGGGCCCAAAGAGAACAAGGATACAAGTTATGAAAGGCTCTAAAGGTAACAATGTCACCTTGAGTTGGACCCAGAATCCAACTAGCAACCACCAATGGAGTTTCCATGATATCTGTATTACTCTGATCTGTTCTCAGTTATTAATCAGTCCTCATTACAACAGTTAGGCTAATCATTTCATATATATGAATTATATATTATGAGGTAATATGCTGCTAAGCAGGGATCAATACCAGACAAACATTCAATTGAAAACAATATTTAAATCAAGGAGGAAACTATATCACCACCAAAACAGGCATGATAAATTACATACATACATACCGTATATATATATGTTTCTCAAATCTCACCCTCATTCACGCTGAAGTACTACATATGTATACTCTTTTCTATTAGATTATATATTTCATGTAGTGATAATTATATTGAGCAATATGTATTATTCCCTGTAAACATAGGCTTTCTAAGAAAAAAACATGGATTTTAAAAAACTTTTCAGTGTGTATTGGACTCTATGGTCCTTCATTTAATTGTCTTTTGTATTTAAAGCTATGTAGTTAATCTCTATTTAATTGTCCAGTATAGTAAAACCTTAATTTAACAGACCAATTGAAGGAAGGGCCAAATGTTTGTTAAATCCAATTGACATCATTTACATAAAATCCACATCATTTACTCAAAATATGTGATTTATAGACAATTATAAGAGACAATAAAAAACCTAGGAAGGAAACAAAATACTAGGACACATCGCCCCAAGCAGCCCACATTCAAACATGTGGACTTGATGTATCCTTTTCTTGGATATACATAAAATTATGCATTAAGATTGCTAGTCCTGTATATCGTGTAAGTATTAAAGACTTAATCAATGTCTGGTTCATATTGTTTTTCACCAATAATTAAGCTCAGTAGAAAGAAAGAATAATCATTATTAATATTGATTTCATTCCTACATCATTCTCTAAATATTTTTATGGATTACATTTTTGCAGCTGTCTTTTAATATATCCCTTTGCATACAATTTGTTAATTAAGCATTCCGTCACAGAGTAATGCATGCAGTTTTAAGGACAATTGTGTTCTTCCAGTCCACATAAGTTGCTTGGGAAATGTGCATTAGGTCATTTCACCTAATAAAAGTTATCTCCTATCCCTAACTCTGGATTGCCCTAAAAAGGCCTTCACAGTTGGCAATTTTAGCTTTGTGATCGAAAATGTATTTATCTTTAAGGGGCTACTACAGGGCCTTTTCTTTTTTTGTAAGTGGGAAAGGAGTTCCTGTTATTTCAGAAACAGCTGTTGCTTTCCTAACAACAAATCTACTCATGAGTAGACCTCCTAATCTGTGTAATACTCCCCAATATTACTCCTACACAGAGGTGGGTTACTACTGGTTCGGACCAGTTCTATGGAACAGTAACTTGCCAGCCCAGTTCGCTGGAATCAGTAGCAACCCAGGCCTGCTAGGCCCACGAGCCGGTACTCTCAGTGGCGCCATAAGCACTGTCATCTTGTTTTCTGCTTCTGCGCATGCACAGAAGCTTATTTTTAGTACTGCACATGAGTGCGTGAGCACCCGCGGCACGTCCCTGTAGCAGGATCCGGAACCCACCCCTGCAACAAATATAAGAATGTGGAGCAAAACATTTCTGTTTTGGTCATTTTGGGTAAACATCAGGGGTGGGTTCTACTTACCTTCCCTACCAGTTCAGAGTCGCGCTGGAAGTGTGCGTGCATGCACTCATCACTTCCGGGTGAAAATCCTCTGTGCAGAAGGCTTTGCGTGTGCACAGAGGGTTGTTTTTTGGCCGATTTTCAGTGGAAGAACCGGTTCAGGGGCATATCCAGCCAACCGTCACTGCCAGTTTGTCAAGCGGGTGGAAATTCCCACTACCAGTTCTAGTAAACCGGTCTTAACTGGCAGAAACCCACCTCTGGTAAACATTCCAGCTTTATCAAAATAAATAAATAAATAAATTAGAATCTGAAGAATATTGTTCCTTCCTAAGCACACCAAAACAGATTGCCTTAGAATATTTATACTGAGGAAAATTACATCCCGGAAATCTAAATTATCTCTCTCCTCCTTTTCCTCTCCCATCTGCCATGGCTCATTTCCTAATATATTTTCCCCCTAACAAACCAATAGATTCTTGAGATCATGGGAAGCCATAAAGAATTGGAATTAAATTAAGTCTACATTCTAACTGCATTAGGTGCTGTCAAGCATAGTTTACTCACTTTTCACAGTTCCACCTAGAGGCTAAACAGTTTTGTCCCTTTCTCTCTACTAATCAAAACTGATTACTCCAATAATAGACCTCTGATGCTGAACACTTTATGAAGGTAAATTATGCCATATTGAACAGGAAAGGGGAATGGAGAACTCTCCCAGCAATAAATAGGTTTAAAGATGCATCTATCGATCTTACTCCTGTTCTTTATCTCTTTCAGTGCTTTGCCATAGTCATGGGCTCAATCAATATTTGCAGTGCTGTAATGCCATCTTTCATAATAGCATCGTAATTGGCTGTTAGCACATTTTGTCCTACAATGAGCTTGTACTGGGACTTTACAATGAAGTCCTTTGTCCTCATCATTCCTCTACCCCAGGGGTGTCAAACTCGTATTGTCATGGTGGTGTCACATGACGTATCACGACTTTTTCACCCTTCACTAAACTGGGCATAGGTATGGCCAGCACATGACACATCTGGTCTGTGGGCCGTGAATTTTACAGATCTGCTCTACCCCATCTACCCAATGGTATTTGAAAACCAGAGGCAAGGCAGGAGACATCGAATTCAATTCAACCAATGAAATTCTACATTTCTTGACCATCAGCTAGTTCAAATATATATAATCCTTGGCATTCTCTCTGGTTCCGTTACAGCAAGAAGTTTCTCTGCCTAGGAACTGGATGATATAAAATAAGTTTTCTAAAGATAAAAGAAAAAAAATATGCTAAGCCATTTTGTGACTGAGGAATAAGAATCCAGAAGTAAAAGCACTAAAGTTATATAGCCCAATTCTGTCTGACCTAACACTCATCAAGGTATTCGAATTTGGACCACACTATTTCAAATTAGCATGTTGAAGATGACATGACTACATATACCTGTTTTGAAACATATTTCCGCAAAGGAATTAGCATGACAGAAGATTATATAAATTATATTCTTTATTTCTAATTATAGGTGTGAATAATGGTGTTTGACATGGATTAGTGTTAAATAATTTGAGTAGCAACCTTCAGTTAAAAGTGGTAAAACCCAGGTACAGCTTTTCTGGCACTTGTCCACAAGAAGAACCATGTTTTTACTCCCTAGACTACAAACATGTGGATCTATTTATCCATCCATCTTTAATTTACACAGACCTGTCAAATGTGAATTAGTCACTTCTGAAATTCTACATTCAACATTTTAATCTGAGCTGACATTTTTCTTCTAAACAAGATAATTGCTAAGATAAATTTTTGTTAAATGTGACCTTGCAAAATCTAAGCAACCACTTTCCAAATATACTTTTCTGCCAGTTGATTAGCAGAATTCCACAAACAGTAGAACTACTACAGTGCATTAAAACATAAACCTATTAAAGTTTCCTATTTTTACCACTTGAGATCCAAGAACAAAAATTTGCAGTTTTATTCACTGCCATATAATGTAAGCTTACAATTTATGGTAAACGTTTTGCATTTGGAACTCATTCATATTCAATATAAATTAAAATAATAACATATCTATTTATTTTACTGAACTTATTTCACCAAGAACAAACTGGGGAAAACTGATGAATAAACAAAAAGGCCTAATTTTTATTTTGGATTCTCTTACCCTGGCATTTGGATAGGGTTATCATATATCTGAACAGGCAAAGGAGGACACAAACAATTTTAAACAAGGACCAAGCAGAAAGGAGACACTAATGGTTTAACTGTCTTGGCATCTGTGACAAAAATTACAATGAAAACTGCCAAAAAAATGTACTTAGCCTACATATACTTTCTGCACCATCAGAAAGATTGTTTTTTTATCTTACCACTGTGCTAGAGCTGGTTAGGAATCAAAAACCTTCAATATATAACTGATTAAGGCCTTGTCAGTTTCAGACACTTGCCCAACAGGGTTGGAGGATACTAATCAAGATCACAGTGGAGGTTGTTAATTTGCAGGGCATTGCAGAGACAAGCTCCTCATAGATATTCAAAAAGCCAAACTATATTTTAAGGATATACCTTAAAATATTAATAGGAGGACCAGTCCTCCTTCTGACAGATGCCTAATAATCCTGTCAAAAAATATCATTTTCTTTATTAGCTCCATAGAAAATGTTCATTCTGTTGTAACAACTCAATTGCAACTCAACTGTTGGAGTTGAATATATATATAACTGGAGAACTTGTTATCCTCAGAAGCCTTAAATAGGCAGCCTGACTATGTGTAGCACCAACAATTAGTAAATTGCTCTGTTTGCATTTGTTGAGATATTGCATTCTATCTAAAATTCCTCACAGTGGTTCCGGAATCATCCACTCTCTTCAGTGGTTCTATTTCTCTGCAGTGTTTCTATTTCCTCTACTTCCAGGTATGGGAAACCTGAATACTTCCTGATGTTGCTAAACTGCATCTCCTGACATCCATCCTTCTTCATTGATTATGAGGAGACTGCACAAATCTACTGACATCCATCCTTCCTCATTGATTAGGAAAAGACTGCACAAATCTACGGGTTTCTCCATCTATATTTCATTCACAGTTAATACTACATCATATGAGACAGAAGTCATACAGAGGATTATGGAACATGCTCCTATGTGTCAAATGCTCCATATTGTAAAAACAATGAATTTAGCTCACAACATGGAATATCTCTATTGTAATTTATTTCTCAATCATTGGGGACAGTTTGGAATACAATATCATAGTGAGGGGAAAAGTTAAGCGTTTCCTCTTATCACTTCTCCTCTTGTCCCCCCTTTTGAAGCTAGTTTGTATCTTCTCATACACTCACAAAAAATATTATATTTCCAGTAGGTATGCAATATCTGGACTACAAAAACCAATCCAAACACAAGAGAAGAGCAAAAGGATGCAGGAAAGTAACTCTTGGTTGCCTTCCATATTTTTGCAAGCTTAGATATAGTGTGCCTTGTGAAGACACAGTATTTTATCCCTTTGGCTGACCATAATTCAATTTACAGTTGTTGTTGCAGTTTACATAATGACCTTTGCATATTTTCCAGCACTTCTTTATCATAATTCAGCATTCATGGCATTCTCTCGCTCTTTTGCTCTCTATTCACTCCCTCCCTCCTTCTCTTTCTCTCTCCCTCCCTGCCTCTCTCTTTCTTTCTCTTTCTCTCTCTGTCTTTCTCTTTCTTTCTTTCTTTCTTTCTTTCTCTCTCTCTCTCTTTCACTCCCTCCCTCCATTTGTGTATGCATGTTTCTGTATGATTAAAACATGCCATATTTTCCTCCATGTCTAACAACACTATAATATGATTTGTCTAATATGAAAAAAAAAAATTCTGTGGGAAAGGAGGGGAGTAAAAAAAAACCAGCAGGATTCAGGACCAGTCCCTGTAACAGTCAGCTGCTAAACTGCTAAATGACACTGTCCTTTTGCATGCGCTGTATTCAGCAAATTGGACTCCATATGAACAGACATATCAGTAGCAACAAAAGATTTCATCGTACATAAAGTACAAACTGATGGTAACATTCAGTATCCAACACTAGTTTCTAATATTTGGTAGGTTCTGATTTCTATATGGTGTGATTATAATATTAAAGAACATCACACCTTAGCAGTAGCAGTTCATTCTTTCACATGCCCAGTTGTTTCTCATTGAATTAATGTGCTATAAAGAAAAACATGGTGTTCCAGAATCAATAAGATGCAAAACCATGCTACAATCTGTTCTCCTAGGCACATAAAAACAAGGTAAGAATAAACTATCTACACACCATCCATCATTTTACATAATGCAGGATGATATTATCCAGAAAAAAATCCTCCTCGGTATCCTGACTTGGAAGCTTGACCAAAGCCAACTCTGAGCAAATAGAAAATTGTTGCCTACTTTGCTGCCATCCTTTTCTTATGGTCAGGGACCCTTACACAATTCACATTGTTGAAATTAAGGCTGATTGATGCAGGCAGTTCATCTACATTCTTTTCATTCCAAATTTACATTTACTAGAACATCATTTAAAATAAGCCTGCCCAACCAGAAGAAGTTTGTTATTTACATGCATTAACTATATTACTTTGTATCTTTAATATGTGGTCCAAGACAATTCCTCTTCGCTCAATGCAGCCCAGTTAAGCCAAAAGGTTGTACAATCATGATTTAAAGTTTGCAGATAGACCAGCAGATAGCAAGGATACTGAAGTGGAATTAATGGTTAAAGTGATTTCAGAAAACTAATACACACACACACACACACACACACACACACACACACAAGCATAAATGTGCAGCTTTCTCTAGTCATTCTAAATGTTGCCAACTTTCACGGAATGAGTCATTCATCTGAACTACTTCAGTTTTGTGTCATTTTATCACCATTAAAATGTGTAATGGTGTAGGTGTGATTCAGTTTTAATGCAAAGTATGTTCACCCTGTTTTCTATACTGATGAAAGGTATTTACAAATGGGAAAAACATAAAGGTTCAATAGAATAGTACATTCAGAAAATTAAGCAGCATATTAATAAATAAATAAAATCTCTGCACACCAGGAAGCTTCAGATAGGTTGCTCAACATCCATCTAATTGTTGGGATTTGTGAGTTTATCCTTGATAGGCAAAGAGCTACCAATTATGGATCTCCAATGGTGTGCTATGGCCTGTGTCTTTGGCACAGCCAATGGCTTATACTACAGTATGATGTCAAAGCTGTGGCCAAATATATGTAACTAAGTATTCAAATCTATTAACTGCTATGGTACAATTAGCTATTACAGATTTGAAGAATCATTTGTGTCAGTCTCTCTCTGTGTATATGTGTCTATGTGAGACTGAATGAATGAATGAAGAATTGAATGAATGAATGAATGAATGAATGAATGAATGAATGAATGAATGAATGAATGAATGTAGAATGGATGGATGGATGAAGAATGGATGGATGGATGGATGTAGATAGAGGGGAACAAACAGTTTGGTTTATATGAGAAAGGGGAACGCAGATGTGAGACACATAAAGAAAACATTTCAAAAAGATGCTCTCTAACTGGTCAGAATCTACCTTTAATTTTCAAAATTCCTTTTTAACCCAGATCATCCTTAAAGATAACTTCCTGAAATCTCTATTCTTGCTCCTTACTTTGCCAGCTACATAATTTCTCTGTCATTTCTCCATTTGTTTATGTGTCCATCTCCTCCTCCACCAGTGTGTGTCTGTATGTGTATATGTAACATAATGCATAGCATTATTTTGTTTGGAGGGGGAATTACTTTTAGGATATCTCAGAGCTGTCCACTCCTTGATGAATTTGGAGTGAGGGAATAGATTCACCACAGAACATTTATTCTGCTACTTAATAAAGATTTGAAGCGCTGAGAAACTTAATGGTATTTTTATGTCATTCTTCTAACACGGGCTTTTATGCTTTGCCCTAGCCTTCTTTTGAAACTTTTGCCAGATGACACAAAGGATTGTTGAATTAATCACACAATTTTCTGAATCCTGGCTTGTGCATTGAAGGATAAGAAATCAACGGATGATTGCTAGCCTGCGTTCTTCACATCTAAGACTCATTGGAAAGAACAAGAGCTGCCCAGGAAGCATGGCTTGTATTCCACATGAAAAATTAGCCCCTTAACCTTAAACGTGTTAAGTGCAGACATGCATCTTGCATGTGCATGTAAATGTAGGAAAGTCTCTCTTTGCCTCCCTCTACTTATAGCTGAAGCTCAACAAGATAAATGTCCCCCTCTCAAAGAAAAGATACCTATTCTACAAATCACCACTCTCTTCCCTCTGCACCTTCCCTTCCCTCTAACCCTCCTCTATTACTCATCCCCTGGAAGAAAATGCAAAGAGTAATAATAATTAGACAAGTACAAATAGCCAGACAGCGATATGGATGGCATGTCCCACTAAATAAAGGGCCGTTACCATACCAACAGGCAGGCAGAGTGCTGATCTAACAGTGTTTGTTGGCGCTGAGGCAGTGGCACATCATCCGTTATCCGACAACTTGGGTCTAAGACACGAAACATTGTCCCATTTCACGTGCCCCTTCAGCATAAGGCAAGGGATACTTACAGGGGGAGAGAAAAGGACTGCCAGGATGTATAAATAAATACCGCTGATAGCAGATTTGCTTAGAACCATTTAGGCCATTCGGGCCTGGAAACCTGGGGTGCATAGAAGAAGCTGCTTCATGTTAATATGGAAGAACAAAATACCGGTATTAAAGAGCAACCAACTAAAGAAAGGTTGGCTGATAAACAAAATGATATTTCATGCCCTGACTTGTTTTTAAATTGCCTTTAAAAAAAGGTTTCTATAAGGTATGAAATGCAGAACCATTCTTTTTTTTTAAAGAATTCTGCAAACCTATTAAATTCAAAATACAAGCTTAACGTGTGCATACAACATATCGTCACATCTCAACTTTGTTCATTTTCTTATTTTCTTTTCCTTGTTTAACTCACAAAACAGTGTCATAAATAGAAGGCATAAAAAGGGCCGAACCTGGGAACAGTAATGCAGTATCTGAATTAACTAGGGACTCTTGCTGAACTTATGCAATCAAAGCATCAATTTTTTTCTTCTTAAAAATTCTTTTCAACTCGTGAACAGGGAGAAAATTTGGGGCCTATGGTAAAATATTGATGATTGTGAGCATGCATTATTAACTTTGTTATTATTAACAATTAACTTTTATTGCCACTGATTTTATGCATCTATGACTTGTATGATGTTCTGATGAAGCTTAGATATCTACAAGGACAAAATAAGCAGGTGATACTAATATTAAGATCAAACATTTGCTGTCTGTCCAACATACTTCTCATTGCATTCCCCCGTCCTTCCCACCCCAAATAATACTTTTTCCTCTGTTGGTGTCTGATGCCACACCTCCAAGGTATAAATGTCTTGTGTTGGTAGAATTTAGCAACATTTATTTGAGTGGAAAATGATGTGTAGAGACTTCTTTGCTCTGCAGCGCAACCCTATCTGACTCAAGCCTTGGAAGCATATAGGATTGCACAATAATAGAAGATTCAGCCTTGGTTTGCAGATTGTATTTCCACGTTTCCTGTCCGCTGAGTCAGGGCATCTTAACTGTGATAAAGAGGGGGGAAAACAGGTCTCAAATAAATGGTGGCCTTAATAAATAATGACTATGTAAAAGGCCAATTGTAAGTCAACCCAGAAAAAGGTGAGCAATAAGATGAATTTGTTTTCAGTTAATGTACCTGAAAAACAGGAAAATTAGACTTGTTCATATTACTTCTGGCCACCACTTGGCTTTTTATATTTATTTTGACTGAATAGAGCAAAATAACAGAGTTGGAAGGGACTTAGGAGGTCTTCTAGTCCAATTTTCGTTATGACTTTGGAAACAATGAAAATGCATTATTATGAGCCTTGGTGACATAGTGGTTAGAGTGCAGTACTGCAAACCACTTCTGCTGCTTGCCAGCTGCCTACAGTTTGGCAGTTCGAATCCCACCAGGCTCAAAGCTGACTCAGCCTTCCATCCTTCTGAGGTGGGTAAAATGAGGACCCAGATTGTTGGGCAATATGCTGACTCTGTAAGCTGCTTAGAGAGGGCTGCAAAGCATTGTAAAACAGTATATAAATCTAAGTGCTATTGCTATAAATGCTAACCCCCTGTTTGGGAAGGAGACCCTATACCATTTCAGACAGGGGACTGTCCCGTTTTTTCTTTAAAACCCCCAGTGATGAAGTATCTACAACTGTAGAGCTGTTCCACTGGTTAATCGTTTTCACTGTTAGGAAGTTTCTCTTTAACTCCAGGTTGCTTCTTCCCATGCATTGTTTTTTGTCTTGCCTTCTGGTGGTTTGGAAAATAGGTTGACCCCCCTCTTCTTTGTAGCAATCCCTCAAATATTGGACCACTGCTTTCCTAGATTCACTGATGGTTTATTAGGATTCACAATCTGAATAAGAGTATGCATATTTAAATGAAGAATTGCAAAGTGACAGCAACTGGGTTCCTGACTTATTTTCCTACACCTTTTCTGAGAGCAAAATCTTCAGGTAGTTTCACTACCAGCTGTATTTTATTTTAATTTTATTTAGTTTGTCAAACATGTATGAGATAACAGCTATAAGTATAAACATGGACATGAGCACATGAAATGAGTACAAATAAATGGGGACAGTAGGACAGGGACGGTAGGCATGCTGGTGCACTTATGCACGCCCCCTTACAGACCTCTTAGGAATGGTGTGAGTTCCACAGTGGACAGTTTAAGGTTAAAGCTATGGGGGTTTGAGGAAGTAACAACGGAGTCAGGTAGAGCATTCCAGGC
>JANHFT010002210.1:303790-323298 GCA_032467955.1 Pseudoxenodon macrops | reverse complement strand
GGGAGGGAGGGAAGGAGATGTCAAAAGGGTTTTGTGGTTCCCAGTGTTTTTTAACAACTAGTTCTCTGCCCTAATGACCGGCTGGGTAGGCATGGCAGTCATGTGACTGGTGGAAGTGAGTGATGTTGAGTTGGCCATGCCCACCCAGGTTTTGTGGCTCCCTGTGTTTTCTTTTCTATGGGAAACGGGTCCAAATAGCTCTTTGACTGTTTAAGGTTGCAGAAGGGTGCTCCATAAGGCAAAGGCTGCAATTGAAAGGGTACCACTGCTACACTTCCTAAATCCCACAAGATGGCAATATTTAAGGGAAGTTACTAGGAGCATAACCACCCCATCTGATCCGATAGGACAGGTAAATGTCCTTAGGGAGAGGCTAATCTGGCCCTGTGCCATATTTTAAATTCACAGTCAAGTTATTAGCTTGCTGTGTTTCAAAACGTAAATAACATCTTTGGATCATATCAATAGCTGGTTAAAAAAGAGAATTCCTAATTTGACATTGGCATCAAAATAATTGAAACAAAGGAGGTTAGCAACATGTCACTTTGATCTACTGATCAATGAGGTTGTAATAGACTGGGCTGTACATTGATTCAGTTTCTAATCTTGAAAACAATAAGTCCCAGCAACCTTCATGTCATTTTATTATTTATTTAGTATATTTACATACCACTTCCCTTTGCCTTGCCATGCCATGCAGTTTACAGTCAGTAATTTTAATAATGCTTAATGAATAAGCCGTACGCTAAAATACAGTATACATTTAATTTTAATTTTAAAAGTGAAATTAAACAAACAAAGCTACATCCCAAATGTTTTTATAGGAGATCTGGGTAGAAAGGAAAACATTAACAATTACCTAAAAGATGAAACTGTAAAAGAAATAGCAGGAGGATGAGCATTCCAGGGATCTCCAAGGTAACTAATGTTGATGTAGGATGAAGCTCAAAATTTGAAGGCTTGGATTAATAGGTGAAATATTAAATAGCTAGAATCCACACAGAGGGGGAAAAAGAACTATACAAATCAAGCAGACTTTATATGGAAATTCAGCATTCACAATAATAAATCAAAATGGCACCATAAGAATGGTGTGCATAAAAAGAGCTCTGCCAATTGTAGCCATAAACAGCAATGCTACATCTGCTTGGGCCATTGATTTCTGGCCCTCTAACCTTACTCATGAATGAGCAAGGATCCATGGATAATACATTTAAATGTAAGCAGGTAGTCTGCAATGTGCACAACATTGCATTGAACGGAAATCAAGGAAGACAGTCCCTCTGAATAGGCTAATCTGAACAAAATATTATCCCATTGCTTTTTAAAGCACTTGATAGAGGAAGTTGACATATAAATCAATGTAGAAATATATAATTACTGACTACTTCTCTACTTACAAAATGTCTACAAAAATATTGTACAAGAATTGCAGGTAGATTGCATCTGATGATTGCGCACATGGATATAATTGTTCCATGTGTATACAAATGCAATTCAACCTTGATTTTCTTGAGGACAATGGTTATAACATGCCTTCATTAAATGTCTACATATGCAGGGCTTATTAGAAATGGCAACAAAATGTTGGAGTGAAATTTTCCTTTATCAAGGTTTTAGCAAATCAGGTACCTATTCTATTCTCTCTGCTCCCCTAGCTGTAGAGCAGAGGTGGGTTCCTACCGGTTCGGATTGGTTCTACCGAGTAGGTAGTAGACCGCTGGTGATGTCATGGAGCCAGTTCTGCTCCGCGAGCGCTGCCATTTTCATTGAATTTTGAAAATTTGAAATTCCCCCTCCCCCCCAAATTTATTTTTTGGGAATTTTGTCAGTTTTTTTTTCTTCTGCGCTTGCGCAGAAACCAAGTTTCTGGCAGTGCACATGCGTCACCATCTTGTTTTCGGCCTTGTTTGGGGGGATTTTTCGGACGGATTTTGTACTTTGCATGTGCATGCACACAAGATGCGCATGCACGCACACAAGATGTGCATGCACGTGCATGAGGCACGCACATGAGGCGCACCCACACGGCGCGGGAGGCAGTGAACCGGCGGCAAGGTAAGTTAGAACCCACCCCTGCTGTAGAGCATGGAACACATTATCCTGGTTAGCTGAAACTCTGAAAAAAGTTTGTATTGTATCTCAACAAAAGTTGTGTATCTGAATAATCAATCAATATTTTGAAATCCTGTTATCTAACTTTTAAAGTTAAATTACTAAAAACGCTCATTTAAAATTTGGAATCCATATTGTTGGCATATTACATCCATATTGGTAGCAAAGCACTTCCCATATTTTTTCCCCAATTAACAGTAAGTGTTAATTGAAAGAAACAGCATTCCTACTTTAATTTTTTTTTTCTTTGCTCTATCCCTCTAGCTCCAGTTCTTCATTAACTTTGAAGCAGGTCTATTTGTGGGATCAGTGAAGAATAGAGCTCCTTAAGCTGTCAAAGAAAATGTTCCAGTGACATCTTTCACAATAGTTCCAGATTATTAGCATTGCAGATATGTTATACCAGTACTGCACCACTACTGCAGGTAACACTAATATTATCTATACCCACTTTATATATTTTATGTGATTTTTTTAAGTCTTTCTGTCAGCTCTGACATGCCAGTCGGCCCAGAGCTGCCATTCAGTCAGGCCAGCATCACCCTGAAGCCACCAGCCAGCCACCATGCTGGAATCGTCACCCAACTGAAGCACGATCCAGGAGCTGCTTGTCCTGCTGCCAAGCCAATACTCACCTCCCAGAGCGGCAGAGATATCGGAAATCTGGGCTAGGCAGAATCAAATGGCAGGCGGATGGTGGTTTCCTCTCACTTCCAAGTCACATGGGTGGGAACTGCGCGCGTGACTGGGTGGGGCAGTGATTAGTGGTTAAAAGGTGGTGGAGAGCACGGGCAAGTAGCACTAACAAGAACTTCATTTTGATGGTGATTGTCAGTTTGTGCCAGAAGGGGAGTAAATTGGGATTTAACAAACCAAGTTTATGTTTGAAGTCTTTCCTGCCTTTTTTGGAACCTGACACTTTCATTCAGAATCTGACATGAAAATTTCAGATACCTATAATTCATAGCTGTACCTTTCCTTAAAGTGGAAGCTATAGATCTGTGATGGAAAACTTATGGCACACGTGCCGGAAGTGGCACGCAGAGCCATCTCTCTGGGCATGCCAGCCATTGTCTGTTGCTCTTCCGGGTTCTGGCATGCACATGTGCACTGGCCAGCTGGTCTTCACATGTGCATGTGTGCCAGAAACCGGAATAGCAGCTCCCTGGTGCGCATGCATGCGCTTGGAGGCTGAGCTTCCAGTTTCTGTCATGCACATGCACAGCAAACAGCTGGTGTTTGTGCATGCGTGCGTGCCAGAAACCAGCTCAGCCTCCTGGTGCGCACGTGCATGCCAGGGAGCAGCTCTTCTGGATTCCGGCACTCCCCTGCGTGCACGCACTCCTGTTTCAGGACTTGGTGCCGAAAAGGTTCTCCAACACTGTAGTAGGTAGTTCAGGTTCTCCTTCCCATTTCCCAAAATATCCTAGACTGGGGGAAATCCTCTACACCACAGGTTCAAACCTGTCATGTCACATTGCCCTCACGTGAATGACGTATCCGGCCCGTGGCACACCAGTTTGACACCCCTGCACTGTGCCACACATGGGTTTTGTAGCAGCATGGACATCACTGAATGCTACTCAAGGTTAAAGCCTCTAGATATCTGAACATGTCCAACCGATTTGAGCTACTTCATTTTCCCAATAATCAAGGCCAGCTCTTCAGTTCTTATGTCTTTAAATATAATTCTGAGATCATAATCCATATCAGCATGACAAGCCGACTGCAGATTAGGACCCATTCAAGAGTTGTGAGTAATACAAATTTTATCATTTTCCTAAAGATAATATGACAGTAATTGGCAAACAATTAAAGTGTTGAACTGGTACTCGGGAGATCCAGGAAACCCACCTGATGAGTTTGGGTGAGTCACTCTCTGTAATCCAATTTACTTTGCAGGGTTGGTCTCCAGATTTTTGGAGAAGAGTGGGAATGCTATGTACATTAGTTTAAGCCCCTGAATGAAAGGTGGGATATACATTTAAATTATCTTTAAAAGGCTGTTAAATTTGCTTCAGATGGTTCAACTAGCCCTTACCCCACCACAGAATACCTAGATCTGTTGGTGAAGGGGAAGATGTGAAAAAGTAGCACTTCAGAATATTTAAGATTATTATTTTTAGACATGAACCCTTGGTGTTCCCAAGGATTCTCAGAACCTTGCCCTGACAAACAAAATATATTTAGGTGAGGTTGTGGTCCTCTTGACAACGGATCACAGTACTCAACTTTCCTAATATCTAAGGTTTCTAAAGATAACTGGTAATTCTTCTTTTAAAAAGAAAAATAAATTAACCCCACTGCTGATATTCAGCTTTGACATCACTAGAATAACACTTCAGGAAGAATTTCCCAAGTGCACCTCTATGGGAGTGGTAATTTGGATAAGCAGCTCAAAATCCTTCCAGCTGCTCCATTTTAAGCCTTTATCATGTGACTGGTGGAGCATCTGCAACCAGCCCTGTGCTTTCTAGTGCACGCCTGCAGAGACAGACAGACGCGCACACACCCAATGCAAAGCAATATAAACTGAAGGTAGAAGCAGAAATACATTTGCAGGCAAGAAATGTATGTTCTTTAGTTCTGCAGGAAAAGTAGATGCCTCCCATGATCATTGCTGGTAAATAGGTTGGAAAGAACTCCAGAAGCCTTGTCCTGTGCACTTTCCCTATTTTGTCACTTGGTTTGGTCGTTTTCCCCCAAGAAAAATGGTTTTGTTTCATTTTTATTAGAAACATATTAAAAGGCCAATGGCATCTTCGGTGTATGTGTGTGCATGTAACAAACACTGTACAATCACAGAAAAAAGGCAGAGAAAGAGGGTGTGCATGTCTGTGCAGCCCTTCATATAATTCAGAGCATTGGACAGTAGGGAAGAAATGTCAACTTTATCTGCAACTCCTTAAGGCAGGGGTGTCCAACCTTGGCAACTTTAAGACTTGTGGACTTCAATTCCCAGAATTCCTCAGCCACCCCTGCCTTAAAGCAACAATGCCAATTCTCTGGATCATGGTAAAGAATCTCATTTTTCTTGATAAGAGAATTGGGTTTAAGGAGCAGGCTATATAAGTTTACATCAACATTCATGTAATATCATGGTAACCAACATCAAATTCATTATTTATATTTACATTCAACTAGCTCTCCGTAAACTAACATCAAAATACAGATTTAACACTTATAAATGATTATGTACCATCAAGTCATTATCAATTCTTAGTGACCACATAGACTTTCGCTATGATGATCTGACCCTAACCTCATCTTTCAGGTTTTCTGATAGGGATACTTAGTCCACTGAACCTCCCTCCCCAAAAGTCTTGCTATGTTGCCTCATCATAGCGGAGAACTTCTGGGGCAGATAAGCAAGGAATATTGGGAATTTGTGCAAAGTGTATATATTTCCAGTAGGATCACCCAAAGGTTATCCCAGGTGCCTAGCTAAGCATGGAAGCACCTGCATGGAACGATACAGAAAATGATGAAGACAATCACTTTAGTGACAATAGTAAAGGTATCCCATTTATTCTGCATGGGAGAAGGCAATGATAAGCCACTCCTGCATTTTTACCAAGAAATCTACATAGATAGAAAACACAACATGATACCTCATTACCTTCTATAAATAGACACAACATTTTCAGAGTTATGGAAGACAACTTTATTTTGTTTTTCTAAACTGTTGCAAGAAGACATGGAAATTTACACGCGTTATGCATCCAGGACTTTGCAAACTCTTTAAATGAAGAGCTTTTTAGAGACACACTGGGAGCATCAGCGCTATTCTGGACTTTACATAGTACACAAAAAATAAAAGATAAGCCTATGGGATTCACAAACAGGGAAGAGGGAGAGAAACCAACGAATCCATAGATTGGAATTAAACTTTGTTAAGTTGCATATACAGCACAAAGACATTGTATGGATCATATATTGATGGGTTCAAGCTTCTCTGCAGACTTGTGAAAAGCAGAATGGAATGAGGAGTTTGAAAAAATGACTCAGGATGCACATCCATATTCTGTGTAAAAACAACACCACAATTTACATGTATTTTAAAAGAAGAATAAAAAAGAAGAGAGCAAGTCATACAACCAACTTACGTTCTAGAAAGAAAGACAAATCTACATTTTCAAAATACATATATCTAAAATAAATGATATTCCAAAATAAGTATCAACATGCTGAGGCAAAGAAGGAAGTTACAAAAGAAGAACAGTCAATGCACACCTTAAGCAGTGTACTCTATATACAAACCCATCCTTCCTCTCTGAGGAAAACAATCCTAGCACAACTGCAAAGTTCAGAACGTTTTATTCTTTTTAAAAAAAATGTGTGTCAAAAGGTGGTTGGTTTTTTTTAAAGATTCATGGAAGTAAATGTGATCAATTGTTATATTTCGCTATTCACAATGTTGTCAAATGGATTTCAGGTTAATTGTAAAATGGGGCCAGTACTCTATTTCATGGAGGGAATTTAAATTATGTTCTAATTTACTGTTTCACTAATATCTCTCCTTCCCCCAAGCTACAGTCATTTCGCCAAAATGTCTTATTTACTGTACAAGGACCATGCAACAGCAACCCATGTAGACAAAGCACTAGAACTTCTATAGCACCCTGTGTCCCATTCCAAGGAATCCTTACATTCAACTGAGCCTCAGCTGGGGGAAAAGATAATATTTCTGGACATGGTCCCTCTGGCTCTATCTTAAAGTTGGGTTCTTTATCGTCACTGCTATAATCACCACTATCTGAATTTTAGCAGTCTGGCCATGGATATAAACCACATGCCAAGAACCACAGATTTTTGTTAAAACTATAATATCAAAAATGTGAGAATGTGCAGATACTGGCTCCAAGTTTCTCATTTCTTAATTTTGAAATGAAAGGAAAACAACAAACAACGTGCCGGCAATAAAGTCCTTTCTCGATGAGCTTAATTTAATAAAACTCTTGTCATTATGCTTGTAAAATAAGCTGATTTGAAAATCATGACCATTATAAGAGAGAAAATGCGAGAAAGAAGAAATGTAGAAACTGGTAAAAGATTAGAAATCTATTGTTTTACAGGAAAAAAAGGCAGGGGGGGAAAATCACAGCAGTTAGGCACAATCACAGTTTCAAGGTTTTCATTTCCACCCATTAAGGTACGTCAAAAGGCTTTGCTTGTGTTCTCAAATCTGCCTACAAGTAGCAGGTAGTTCCAGGATGATCCAAGTTTCTCACAGTGGTCTGAAGGATCCTGAGCATCTCTCTGAGGGCACTGTATCTGCCTCCTCTCCTTTCTGCTTGAAGGGCATAATCCATTTGCTGCAAATTTCCTCGAAATTGTGTCTCTCTCTTTTTTATTTTTGCACTGATAATTTTTCTACTTTATTTAAAATGAGCATAGCGCCCTGATGAACAGAAGTGGTCATCACAACTAGACTGCTGGATAAGATGTCCACAATACAAGCTCTATTTAAGTTTTACAATGTATTGGTCATGCATACATCCCTACAGAATCCTGGCAAGCAGGCATTTCAACATGAATAGTTGATATGAGGTCAGGTTGCTAATCAACTAATTGTTGGAAGGACAGTTGTACATTTTCAAATTAGCGACAATTTCAGCATCACACGTGGTGAACTTCAACAGCCAGAGAGAGTCAGTGGTCATCTAGTTTAGCTCTTTTGGCTTTCAGAGAAAGATGCTGTAATGAAAAAAAAAGATAGTGTCTTTTAAAACTTATACTCTCATAAATGCTCTAAGGAACCAACTCTTCATCAAAGAGTTAATCAAAACTAGCAGCCTACTAGCATCAAATTGAATGTTGCTTTTACAGCTCTCCTGAAAGTCCATTTTGCCATCCAGCCAAAAGCATTAAAACGTACAACCATTGCCCAATATAGAAACACAGGTAGTCCTCGAGTTATGATGAACCCAAATTTTATGTTGCTAAGCAAGATGGTTGTTAAGTAACCTTTGCCCCATTTTATGACCTTTCTTGCCATAGTTGTTAAGTGAATCACTGCAACTGTTAAATTAGTAACATGATTGCTAAGTGCATCTGGCTTCTTCATTGCCTTTGCTTGTCAGAAAGTGACCACATGACTCTGGGACACTACAATTGTCATAAAGGTGAGTCAACTGCCGAGCATCTTGAGTTTTGGCCACGGATATGTCGCAACGATCTCTTGCGAGCGTGGCGGGAGTTTTCAGGCAAGGGGGATGGATGGGAGGCAGGCGAGTGCCAAAAACACTGGGGGGGGTAGAGAACAGAGAGGCAGCTCCGGATCAGCTCAGCTGATCTGTGGGTCCGGTTCAAGGGGCCCAGCTGCCCCTAGCTGACCGAGGAAGGGAAGGGCTGCCTATGCTGGCCACACCCACTCCTTCAGGAGGGCTTATTTTCAGGGGAGGCCGTATATTTACGCCCACCCCAAAAAGCAGGCTTGGTCTTATTTTCAGGACATGTCGTATTTTCGGGGAAACACGGTATAATCTAATAAGCACCTTAAAAGTGAAAGACGAAACGCAAGAAAACATAATAAGAGCTGCCAATACAGCAGTGATACCGTTTGGAGTCCAGGCCGAGCCCGTACCGTTCCTTGCTGATAGAAATGAGGGGCCAGTTCCAATAACCAAGCAGATTTAATAGCTGTAACATCTCGCATGTAATACTTTGAAGTCTGTATAACTTCATTGTACACTACCCTAAAGATAAAAGATAAAATAAAAATAAACGATATAGTGTATGATACATTATCGGAGCTAAGTGGTAAGTTACAGCAATATTTCAATATTTTACCCTTAGTAATAACTTTGTGGCATGACATGGCATGGCGTAAGATTCACAGACATACTTTGGCCAGATTAGAAGCTTAACTGCAGACAAGCATAAAGCCACATGAACAACAAACAGGTGAGTTTTTATTTCATTGCAAAGGTTTTATGGACTTTTATATATTTTCAAGGGTTTAAGGTCAAGGTTTTTTTCCTCCCACTCATTCATACCTCGAAGTCTAGTGGTTGTGTTACTGTAATAGGCTTCCCCAGATTTAGGAAAGAGAATAGCATCTTGGAAATATTATAAACACACAACATAAACACATTCTTCCTTGCTCAAACAAAATACAAGCAGTCCTCGAATTGAGCCCAGAATTTATGTTGCTAGAAATTTGTTAAGTGAGTTTTGCCCCATTTGACAACTTTTCTTGCCACCGTTGTTAAGTGAATCACTACACTTCTTAAATTAGTGACAGGGTTGTTAAGTGAATCCAGTTTCCCCATTGACTTTCCTTGTCAGAAGGTCGCAAAAGGGGATCGCATGATCCAGGGACACCGCAACGGTCATAAATATGAGCCAGTTGCCAAGCATCTGAATGTAAATCATGTGATCATGTGGGATGGTGCAAAGGTTCTAAGTTGTTGTAACTTTGAACAGTCATTAAACAAACTGTTGTAAGTCAAGGACTACCTGTATTAGCCAACTTCTTTCATGAATCAAAGGAAAGCTAGAAAGATGATCAAGAAAAGTCCATCTTAACAAATTCTTCAATAACCTAATCCTTTTTCCCTTTCAATAAATCTAGTTAAAGAAAATTATGTGAGAATTCTGCTTTTTGATAATCTGCTAAGTCTAAAAGATATGTTTATCTTTATATCATCTCTAGCCTGGGGACCATTGGCTTCCAGCTCATGAGCCCATTACCATACATGGCTCATTATAAAGAGCATCTATGAAGAAAACATTAAAGTGCTTTCCCATTATTATTCCATAAGAAACTACATCAGGTAGGCAGTAAACCTCAATATGAACATCCATATGTTATAAATTAATATGCACATTCCCACTTTAGAGTGAATGGATTTAGAGTATTTGAACTGTTTTGGAAGTCAGCTTTACACCTCCAGCATGCCTAGAAAGTGTTCAAAGAAAATACAATACACACAGACATCTCTCATGAAGAACTGTGTGCTCTAATTATGCCCTTGCATAGGAATTAGCAACACTCATATTTGCTAGTTAGGATTGATCCAAGTTATTCCTCTCCATCCAGATCTTTGATGGCATCATCAAGTTGGTCCTGGATCAAGATGCATAACTGGGATAATTGGCATACTGGTAATATCTGACCCCAACCAATGGATGAAAACACAGCCAATGTTTTCATGTAGATGTTAAGCAGAAGAGGAGAAAGCATTGAATTCTGCAACACCCCACAAGTGAGAGACTCTGTGACCTTTGTCCAGCCAACAATATTGATTAGAACCAGGCACAGAAAAAGGAGAACCACTGTAAAATAATAACTCCCAAACCCTCAAAACCAGACCAAATTATGTAAGTCAACAATACTGAAAGCTGTTGAGAGATCAAGAATCATTATAGACACAGCAAATATGATTAAATATAATGTATGCCTTCCAGGAAAACTTTTAACATCTTCTTGCCGTCAATGCAACCAATTCCAAAAGCCGTCACTATGAAGTCGGTAAGTCAAAAATCAGTGAGCAGTATTTGATAGCATTCACTCAAAATGAAATCATTCCATTTTGCATCTTGTAAACTAATTCAACTTCTAAATTACAATCTTTCAAATCTAATATTGGCTCTCCATAAATTACAATATCAAAACCATAAAAATTTAAAAAAAAAGTAGCTTACCAACGAGGTGGTTTCTCTGCATACAGCACTGAGGTGGGATGTATGTAGAGTTCATGATCATCACGAATAGTCCTTGAAATGACATTATTTTTGAAATACAATATTTACTAAAGCAACATGTCAATGTTTATGTATAGTACAAGCCACTATCAATTTCCTCAAATACTGGCATGATCAGCATGTTACTAAATCAGCAACATTTCAGCTATCCAAGCCTTCTATTGACTATTTTGAAATCTCCTGTTCATTTTTCAAATGAAGCAGATTTTTTTTCCAAGAAAAACCTCTCTCCTCAACCTAATTGGATTTAGTTCAAGTGAATTCATTTTCAGGATGACCAGTTTACCCAAACGGAGCAAGCATATTAGAGACCATTTGTTCCAACTGATGGCTATCAAAAAAATTTTATGAACTCAGATAGCAATAATTTAATATATCTTGTACGTATTATGATATTGTACCAAGTATAATCTTGAACAAACTTCTTCAGTTCAATCATGACTACCCTATGTTAGCTAAATGAAAACAGTAGTATTTCTATTGGTTTTGGAAGAATTTGCTAGAATGGATACTTTGTGCTTATATTTTTATGTAACTGCTTACTTTTTAATTACTACACTCTGTGTTTTATATTAACTGTTTGCTGTCAACCAGATACTGGGTAAAAATAAATTTACCTGTAACACCCAGTAGAATGAAATCTGGCTGCATTAGCAAAAAATCCAGAAACAATACATCTTAGAACAGGGTCTGGATCACCTATAAGAAAGAAATGGATTTGTCATTTTATAGTGAGCATGTATCGGAGATAGGCATCTTGGTATCCTCCAGATATTCTGACCTTCATATCATAGCCACCAAGCAGCGGAGCTGCCCCACAAAATATATGGAGAGGCAAGGTTATATTTTTCAACAAACCTGAAAGGTTCAGCTTAAAATAAAAAATAATAGCCAATAATTACAAATTAGTGGTTGAAAAAAGAAAGGTTAAGTTCTTCTCAAAAATATATCTTCCTGACACAAAAGTAAGTACGTTGTAAGAGTCAATGCCTATAAATAAAGAAATAAGTACTGTTACATACTAAACAAAACAGAAAAAATTCAATTCTGCAGATTAAACCTGAAAAGTACAAAGGGAACAAGTTGGTAAATTCATACCTTCACTCGATTTTTTTGGCACTTTGAACTTGACAAGAAGTTTTTTCAGCTGCTCCCTTACAATTGTGGCTCTAACAAGACCTTTGTAATTCAGAAAGTGTTCCTGACACCACTGAGAACTTTTGTTGTGCTACAAATAAAAAAGGAAAAGATGAATCACACCTACAAAATTTATATCACAAAGTATTAGCACTTCATATACAGTTTTCTGGTTTGCTTAATGTCATGAGAATGAAAATACACACAAACTTTCCCACTCTACACTACAAAGCAAAAATTATCTCAAAAACTTATCTTTTTCAAAATAAAAGCAGTGCAATTTGCAAAATACGCTCTACTGTTTTGCCAGCTCAAATAGTAAAAGGCTTTAAGACCACTTGATATCTTTTTTAAAAATCTCACAAACTGAAACTTACTGTTAACAGTTTAATTTATCTGCATCCTAAATTTTAATTTCCACTGAGAAAGCTATTGCACATGGCAGAATTCTGCAATAAAGACATTAACACTAACATGCACCCATACTTGAAAGATAAGTAAATATGCTCCAAATTACACAACATAAGTAATTATAAAGATTAAGAATCTCAGCTTTAATTTTAAATATTAAATGTACTTATCTCTTGCTGTAAGAAAGATAATTGTTAAAGAAGTATGTCTACAAAATGCACCACATGCTGTTAAATTTCTAAAACCACAAGACTTTAAGATTTTCAGTTATCTTTGCTAAGCTTCTTGCCTTCGTTACAACTAAAATTGAGTTTATTAGCTTTAGAAAACCCATCCAAAGTTAATGATATTTTGGTATATATTGATATCAGTTGGAATTACGACTAGAAAAATCCAAATATCATTTTGTACTTTAGTTTAGCTGCTTACTTTTATAAAAGCTTCATAGACATTAAGCATCGTGAGATGGTCACCCTCCTCAACAGCAAATTTTCTCTGTTCTCTAATCTGAAAAGGAGAAATCTTTTATATAGCAAACAACAGAAACCGGAATAATGTTCTGCTAATTTTCAAGAAAAGTATAATCTAAGTAGGTTAAATCTGCACTTGAACAAAGTTTCAACTAACCCATGAACATCTTGTCAGCATTACACTTCAAATGGTACTTCAATAGGTATAAGTACTCAGACGTAAAAGCATATCAAAAACTTCATCATGAATACACAAGTCATCATAATGTTTTTAAATAGCTAATGAGGAGGCACAAAATATAAATGAAAACAAGGTACCCAAGTGAAGAAGTCAATGCAAGCATTGAAGTATTTCAAAGTTATGTCCGCGGGTATAAACCAACACTTACAGCTTGAAACTTTTGGTTTGGAGGAACCGTGAAGATATTTTGGATTTGCATCATGGATGCAATGCTCAGAATCTCTTGGGAGCAGCCAAAATTTCCTGCAAAATGATTTAATAAAAAAGAAAATTCATTGTCATGGAGCAGTGCTTCCTTTGTTGCACCATTCCAATTAAAACAGCCTATCACGGAATTATATCTCCTATGCTGCTTTCTCCGTACTCCTCCTTCACTTTCATAACCCAGATATCTATCATGCATCTACATGTAACATACAGCAAAATATTTATTTTAATGATAAATGCACATTAAATGTTTTAATTACAAAGTACGAGGAATTAACAGTCCAAATTATAATAGAACATACCACCTGATTCTAGCAGCATCTTTGCAAACATAGGATTTAAAGGGAACTCTGCTATTCTAATTCCCAGAGGTTCAGTGAGACGACAATATTTATCCAGTCCTGCAGAAGAAGAAAAATCAATGATTCAGAATGTAATTCAGGATGCCTTAAATGTAAAATGTTAAGAATATAGAAATGCATTATTGACTGTATTATTTTCCAGAGCTAAAACCATATTCCTGGGATCTTTGCATTATATGAGTTGCTATATCTTCAGCCTAGCATTTATATAACAAAAATGTAATCAATGATGGAATGCTGAAATCTATATATCCTTTTCCCCCCCAGAAAAATACAATATCTTCTATTATTTTTACAGTCTGCAATCTTAAAAGCATTTCCTAACAACAGCCTAGTTGTATAAAATGTATTGCACTTTTATAATTATAATTTTGATGTTGCCTTTGACTTTTCAGACCTGATCTAAAGATGGAAGCACATATACAGGATATATAAATATTACCACCAAAAGTTCAAAATCCATATGAAAAATGCAATGACAACCAGTGGATTCTTCTAAAGTGCACTAAATTATCAGCAAACAAATTGTACAGCTTACTAAGAATTTCATCAAACTTTCTAAATCCTATAAACTATTCACTAGAAAGATGTTCTATGTATAACTAAGCCTTCATGAAAGGACCCATTTTCAAAGCCAAGGAATGAGAGCCCACTCACAAAAGAGTTCAGATGGCATCACAAAAAACAGAAAGCTGAAAATACTAAAGGCTCAATAATATTTAAGCATCAAACCCGAAAACACAAATGAACCATTGATAATCAAGCAAAGAGCAGCCCACTAAGCCAAATGAATGGGTATTACAATTGCTAAGGAAGAACAGGCTGAATTTCTTCAAGATAAGTTCCATTTCTTCTTTTACAATACCTATTTTATTACTGATATAGTTCATGTAAAGCAGTGTTTCTCAATCTCAGCAACTTTAAGATGGGTGGACTTCCAACTTCCAGAATTTTGCCAACCTGCATCCTGGGGAATTCTGGGAGTTAGTCCACTTTTCTTACAATTGCTGAGGTTGAAAAATACTGAAATAAAGTAATTTAAATAAATTCTCAGAATCTGTTTACTTCAATTCAATTCCAGGCAAGGGTTCTGTTTCTAGCCACCTTTTATTTTAGTGCCCTAAATCTATTGATTAACAATCAATATATAAATATCTAAAAATAAGATTAATTGACCAACAATGTATTACTCTTATAAATGTTAGGTAGCACTCAATTGCAAAAGATATACAAGAAGCTCTGCAATGCCGATTACATTAATTAAAAGCCATAAATATTCATTCTCAACATTTGGGGGGTTGGGGGAAGAACTGCTTTATAGATCTTACAAAAATGTTGGCGTGCATTTGACAGAGCAAATCTTCAGAGTGCTTCGCATCAAAGACAAAAATATTTTCGTTCTTATAACCCTGGCACATTAAAAGCAAGACAGTTCTATTTCGGTTAATTAATAGATAGTACCTAGGTATAAAGGCAATAACATGCATACCTTTTACTCCCTCTAGAATCGAAAATAAGACACCAACTTACCTCCTAAGGCATACAACAGCTCCAGAGCTTGCACCATTGATTGAGCTGGTGGAGGCTAGAGAAAAAGTAGTCATATAATTTGCTCTGTTTGTTATAGAAGGATATTTTCAATTTAGAAACCCACCTTTCTATGAATTCAAGAATGAATCGATAAGTCTCCTATTGTAATCTACTTGGCTTCAAAAAGTGTGGCACAGATTAAAGAAGAGTCCACTTTGCGACTTAAAAGACAATGTTTGGGGGAAGAGCCATGTCTTGGGTCTGTGCTAGGACGCTATTTTAAAGAGGCAGGGCAGCCACTGGGAAGGCCTTCTTCCAACTTCCCATTAAATAACAACATTTAAGGGAGGGCAGCATGCTGACCCTATGTAACCTAGTAAGACATGCAAATCTCTTCAGGAAGAGTTTGTTCCCAAAGTAACCTGGCCCTGTGGTCTGTAGGGCTTTAAAAGTCATTCAGAACCTTGAATTGCACCCGGATAGCAATTGGGAGCCAGGGCAGCTGACCACAGCATTAATGTAAGTTAGGTGAACTGTGGGGCACCCAAAACTGTGTGTTCCACTGCATTCTGGATCAGTTGCAGTTTCTGGATGGTCTTCAATGGCTGCCCCATGAAGACAGCATTGCAACAATCCAAACAGGAAGTAATTAAGGCATGAGTGATTATGAACAAGGCCTTCTAGTACAGGAATGGCCTGTTAGTGTATAAGATGAATTTGTGCAAAGGTCCTCCTACCATGGCTTCTGGCAGGAGTCATACATCCAGGAAGACACCTAGGCTGGATGACTTTACGAAATAAGTGAGACTATCACCAATCATTGATGTCATTCGTTCACTCAAAGCCTCTTTAATATCTAGAGAATCCAGCTGAAGCTCTGACAGCATTCAGATAAGCAAACATTTATAAAATCTGAAGAGAAATATTTTTGTCACAGAATTCAAAATATGTATGTAGTTATCTTCACATAATTTTTGAATCCTGTTTAATGCAACCAACTTGGTAACCATGCAGTTTCTCTGTTTGTAGAGCACTGCACCAAACACAGACAAGGTCTACAAAGGAACAATAGATGTAGCTAACTTGGATCCAAGGTTTTTGTGCAAACCTCTCTGAGGTTATGCTGGTATATGTAGCCTGAGGCAAAGTAATATTAAACTAATGTATGAAAAGCATGAAATGAAGAGGGAAACAGCTTTTGGGATCTGCCCTATTTTGAGTCATACAATAAAACATTGCAAAGTAGGTTGGAGCGGCTGATCCAAAGGACCTCAGTGAGCTGAACAGATGTTTTGCTGTGCGTCTTTATGGTCCACGTCTTAACATCCTCATCACTTCGCATCACTCATTTTCATATTGTGCTATGGTTAGGGTTTACCATAACCCTTCCCATATTGAAGAATGGTGGGAAATAGATATACTATAAAAGGATAGGAGATCTGAAGAGTTCTTTTTTCTCGTGATAAATACGAACGATTAAACAAGGTTCTCTTACTTACTGAGAGGAAGGGAAACCTAAGCACATTGTCAATTCCTAATGCCTTAAGCTGCAGTATAACTGGTGCCAGGTTACTGCGTTGCATTTCAGGAATGGTGGACTGTGGCAACTTCTCAAAGTCTTCCTCTATGGAGAAAGGAAAGTTCTTTGTGATTAGGTTTTAAGCCTGAATCCTTCCCCCGTTATAAGATTCCACAACTCACTTAATAATGCATATTATATCTTTTTGAATCATTAAAGCAGCTACATATTTTTTCCCTACTTGTGCACACACTAAATGCAGGCAAAATCTTTATCTGCAATATAATTTTACAGAGCCGGAAGAATATACCGTAGTAAGAAACACTTGTGGGGTGGAGAGAGGCACTGGTCTTCAAGTCAATGTTAATTCCTGGTGTCTGTCTGGAGAAGTCCCTGCAGTGTTCTTGGCAAGAAGTGGTTTGCCACGGCCACTGTCCTAGGGCTGAGAGACTGACCGGTCCAAGGTCACACAACTGACTTTGTGCCTAAGACAGGACTAGAACTCGGATTCTCACAGTTTCTTGCCTTAACTACTACATCAAATTGGCTCTCAAGAAACATTTATCTGACTATAAAGAAATGTTTCCCTGAAGCATTCTATAGTGCAAACTCTTATGCAGAATTGTGAAGATATGAAGGACTTCAAGAAAAGGAAATTACAGGAAAATCTTGCTTCCATAACATACTGAAGAACATAATAGGGAAGAGAGATTAAAAATGAACTGTAAAATTCTATTTTGGAATGGGAAAGTAGATTGTCAACAAAATTACCTCTATGTATTTTCTTACAATATTGCGAAATATTAACCATTTGCATAAAGAATGGTTTATTAAGGTTTTTTTTACAATTGCAAAATACAGACGATGAAGTTGAATTTATTATTATAATTCTAAATTACAGAGCTCAGTTATGAAACTATTGGTAATACATTACAACTCCACTAATAAGCTCCACTAATAAAACTCTACCTGTGTAAAGCCTGTAACATTTTCCCGAGCGATTGCGTCCAGCACGACCAGCTCTCTGGTTAGCCGAGGCCTTCGAGATTGGAACAACCACAAGACATTCAATGGCTGTTTTGGGATTATATGCACGAAGCTTCACAAAGCCACAATCAACGACAAATGAAATGCCATTGATTGTGATAGAGGTTTCTGCAATGTTAGTAGCCACTATCACCTGAAAGGATCAAGGTAAACATTAGTTCCTACCTCATAAACAAAGGTAAGCTTGAGAATATAACTGTGGCTTGTTTGAAGGGCTGCTTTAAACCCCCACAAAACAATATAAACAAAACTAGAACTGTAAGAAATGCTGCTTATTCCATTTTGACCAATGACTATGTAACAGCAACAGTCATTTTAAAGCACTGAAAATTTTCCAGTAAAGCAATATTTTGTACATATTAAATCTGTACAAACTGCAGATTAGGAACAGATTTCTACAGACAAAATTTCAGCCCACGGTCAGTAGATAAAATATCCAGAATAAATAACCTAATAGTTAGATGAAAAGCCACTGCTGCTTTCCTTCTTAAAAAAATAAAATTAAGAATAACTGTTTTTTCACCTGACATTGAAAAGATAAAAGTTCATAATTAAGTAGGTTAAAGTGGGAGGGGGGGGAGAAAAAAGGACTGATGCAGAAGAAAGGACCCCCGTTCTTAACAATATTCCAGTAGAGTCAAATTTGTCTGATTTGCATTCAGCATTTCTAAGAGCCAAATTATGGTCTGGAATGTCCCAGCAGATGATACATTTTTAAACATGATATAAAATATAATAATCTCTACATTTTTCAAGTGTAATGTAAAACATCTCTATGCATATCCTATCCTAAGAAATTAAGTAGAAGATGGGTACTATACACACCGCAAACACACAACACACACAGCAACCTTACCCAGCTTGGCACGCTCCAACGTACCGATACTGTAATGTTCTATAATTTCTGTCCAGAATGTTTATGCTGGAAATACTTGGAGTTGCAGCCTCAATACAGGCACGAGGCTTGGCAATTATATTTAAGTACAATAAACATATACTTTTACCTTTCTCACATTACGAGACACCCTTTCAAAAACTTTCATCTGCTCAGTAGCAGGCAGTCCAGCGTACATAGGAAGGACGCGCAGGTGCTTCTTCATGCCTGTGCGAGCGATGATTCGAGCTTGTTCTATCAACATAGAAACAACTGTTTCTACTTCTTCCTAGAAAAGTAGTTGAGTGATTGACAGATTAAATTATATTTACTGTACCTTCAAGAGCATATCATGGGGCTGAACTATTTTTAAAAGGAGACATCTAATCTAGCTTCTCATAAAAAAAAAATTCCCCTGTCCGTGATCTTAAAAAGGCCAGTTAATTGTGTTAATAGGATGCCAAACATCAAAGTGATTTTCTTCCAATGCACCACAATACTTTACTAGAGCCTTGTACAACCGTCAATTATCTGGCTGTTTTTAGAGGACTTCATACAAAATGGATAACAGTAAAGGAAGTATAAATTATCAGGTGTTTTTCCTTTTCCTTTTTAGTTTAAATATAATTTCCCTGCAAGTTCCAGAAGTCGAATGGAAAGTGTCTCTTTGTGGCCTTTGAAATTAGGTAGACTTTCTTTTTCAGGCTTCTTAAGATTTCTGCCACCTTTATTTAGATTTGCACAAATGTTTCAGTAGATGGCTGTGGAGTGTCAAGACAAACATTTCAATTCCTTGACTACTATGTCTTTAGAATAGAATAGAATAGAATAGAATAGAATAGAATTCTTTATTGCCCAAGTGTGATTGGACACACAAGGAATTTGT
>JANHFT010002210.1:283478-297738 GCA_032467955.1 Pseudoxenodon macrops | reverse complement strand
CCTTCAGGGAACACGGGCAAACCGGAAGTCACTTTCCGCCATTGAGCCGTTTTTCATCTTCCAGAGGCTTCAGGACGCTTCCCTGAAGGCTCCGGAGGCATCAGGATGCTTCCCTCAAGGCTCCGGAGGCATCAGGATGCTTCCCTCAAGGCTCCGGAGGCTTCAGGACGTTTCCTGAACCCCCCAGAGGGTGAAAAACGGCCCAACAAGCTTCCCGAACTTCCGGTTTGCCCGTAGGGGCGTTTTTCACCCTCGTAGGATGAAAAACAGCTCAACTGACATAACGGAAGTCCCGTTGGGCTGTTTTTCACCCTCTGGAGGCTTCAGAGTGCTGGCACGCAAGAAGAAAAAGGTTAGCCATCACTGCACTATAGTATTTTCTCCACAGCACTCATATTCTTGATGCTGGAAAATCACAACAACATACCAAGAAGGAAGTACACATAATTTCCAAATACAGAAATATATTCCACAGCATCTCCATTGGCCATACTGGGAACAGTAGTACAGCAACTTCTATTAATACCATAAATTCCCATTCTTGATGTAGGTTGAATATAAGGGCCTTAAAATGATTGGAATTGGCAAGATAGCAGGCCTACAGCAACAAAGTAATTGTAAATATTCATTTTGTTCTCAACTCAATGGTTGCAAAAAGAATTATGAAAAATATAGTCAGAATGCTAACCTTTTTTAATAAGCCAATGGCAATATCTGTATATAAAGTTCTTTCATGAGCTTCATCCAACATGATGACACTAAATAAAAACCAAAATATATTTTAAAAGATTCCAATCATAAAATGTTCATCAAAATGTTAAACATGCTTGGTAGCACCAAATTAACAAACATAATTCTTGATTTAATAGCCACAGTTATTGTGGAAATCATATAACTAAACTGATGTTACACACTTGTGACTCCCAAACTTTAAAAACTTCAACAGAGTTACAACAAAACATAATAAATTATACATAAATTCTAAAAAATACAACTTAAAATAATTAATAGAAAGTCAAGTATAACGTATCTAAACTATGACTTTTGTAGAAACTATTCAAGAATTGCAATCTGAAAAACTTTTCTTTGGCTACATCTAGCTATATTATTCCACCATCAAAAACTGGTCAATTAACCAAATGGATTCTTATTTTCCATCTGAGCTACTAAATAATGTGACCTTTCAAAATATATTTGGACTACACAGGAGGAGAGAAAAATAGAAGTTGGTCTTGTTGTGGGAGTTAACGTTTACTTATATAAGAGAAATTTTAATACAAATGAATAAATATGTGGTATGTATTGTAGCACAATTCAGAAAGACAGTAGGAATGAAAAAAAACTGCTTATGTAATGATGGCATTCTCAAATCTTATGATTTGTGTCTATATTTGTTTGTGTATAAATAAATGGTAGGTAGATAGACAGTGAGTCAGTCAGTCAGTCAGTATCATTCTAGTATCTGATTTATTGAAATAATAAACAAAACTCTGAATACAAGATTAGTCCCGAAACATTTAGTTTACATTAAACAAAAATGAGAAAATAAAACAAAGTAACGAAGAGAGGTAGAAATGAACACAGACAAAGCAAAATATGACCATTAATAGCTTAACAGTAACCAGTGTGTTTACCTATATCTGGTTAGTAAGGGGTCAGCCATCATTTCCCTGACCAGCATTCCATCTGTCAGAAACTGTAACAAACAAACAAAAACCCGTCTATGTTTGTTCTGAAACAAGATTCATGGCCCCAAATTGCAGCAGTTGGTAAGTAATTTCATCTACTTCCATGGGCTCGGAGATTAGTGTGGCTCTTTTAAACAAAGTAGTAGCATGTTTGCAGAAGACAAGGAATGCCTGGAAGAAACTGAAGAGTTGGAGAAGGACAAACAACATAAAGGAAAAAAGCGATAGTTGAGAATGCTACATGGAACAAAACATTGTCTTGGCTGCAGTAGGAAAGAAGGACAATTGTTGAATTACAAAAGGTAATATTTACAGCACATGATCAATCACCTATTTATTTATTTAAATAAATTGGCTCCCATCTCTAATGAACAAATCTGACATTTCTTTTAAATCATTTAAATGTGCTTTGGAATATTGGAACCACCCTGGGCTCACCTAACTATGTATGAAAGTGGCCCCACAGGTAGTCCTTAAGTTACAAACAGAATTGGGACCAGAATTTCCTCTGTAGGTTGTTGCAGTAATAAGTCAAGTCAGACCTGATTTTATTACCATTTTGATGGCAGATTACCATGGTTGTTAAATGAATCACATAATCATTAAGCAAATAATACAGTTGTTAAGTGAATTCAGCTTTTTTTACCAGAAATTCGGGGAAAAGTGGACAAGTGGTGGTTGTAACTTAGAACTAGCGTTAAATAAATTGTCATAAATCAAGGACTAACTATATTTGATTCTGAAAAACATTAGAACCTATTCAAAACAGCTAACCAGTATTGATCCTCCATACTGTCATCCCCAAATGTTACTGTTTCACTTGATCTTGACTGACTGGAAATATTTGTAAATACTTTGAGGATAGAAGCATTTTGCCCAAATATATTACCTTAATTCTTGTAGCCTGTGGGTCAGTACAATCATCAAATCGAATGCAATATCCAACTTCATGGCCCAGCAAGGCACCCCTCTCTTCAGCTACCCGCTCTGCAATCTAGGAGAAAGAATAGAATGACTATTGCAAATAATAAACACATTTGATTTGTGAATATGTATTGTTTGCTTATCTTGCACAACTAGGGAAAAATATTTTTAAAAATCAGTGAATTAAAATTTGGTTAACTTGAGCTAATTTTCTTGAATCATTATGTAGTAGTTAGTTAAGTATAACCAATCTTTCTATGGCAAGGTCCAGTTTCATTAATAAATACTGGCAATGCAATTATCCAGCTTCTACAAGGACGTAGAAAAATAAAGTAAAATCTTCTGTACTTAAAGACTGCACCGGCACAAGGACAGAAGAAAGCTGGAGGTTCTCCAAAACTTTCTTTCACCAGAAAACAGCCAGACTCTCAGCGATTTCCCCTTCATCATCAGAAATGTATTATATGATGGCGGCCCTCCAGCTGTAAAACCCTCTCACTACTAAAGAGGTGTACCTCGTGCCAAAAAGATCGTGTAATAGAAGCACCAGACATATTTTTGGATACAAATTAAAACTACAAAAAGGAAACTTCAACTTAAGAAATGACATTGTCTGCTCCATGTTTCTGTATGAAAAGGCACCACAGAGAGAGGAATTATTTGTTGGCATTCATTAGCTTTTTAAAGAGATGGGAAAGAAATAAAACATTTGCAATGATTTGACACTCAATGAATTAAAATGTTTGACCCATTCTTTTAAAGCTTTCTTATGGCTGTTTCTCCTGTCACCGTTTTGTGTCTTCAAGACTATTTTACCATATTCCATCAGGGAACAACAGATAAGCAGTTCATTCTAATAATAAATTTCAATTAGTTATAAAGCTAAACAAACAAAAGCATAATCTGTATTAACTAATATTTGCTGCACCAAAGACAGAAATGTCCAAGTGTATTTCACACTTGTTCTTCAAAAAGGGCCATGTGATATATCTCAACAACCTTGAAATGAACCATGACTAAACCCATGCATAAACATGAAGCTAAAATGACACATTTATACAATGCTATATTTTAATAAATATAGAAAACCTTTCAAATGCAATGCCTATAATTCAAGACAAATGCAGCAAACTTTTTACAAAGTTCTAAAATTGTTAAGTATTTTGTTTAGTATATTTCATGCCCTTCAAATATATGTGGCTATGAGATCAAAGCAACTATTTAGCGCTATTTACTAATTTTCCTAATTTTACAGATTAAACCGGCCCTTATCACCCTGGGGAGTCAACAGAATAAATGGATGAAATCTTAGGAACCTCAAATCTTGTACTCATATAGTGAGAATGCCAAATGCATACAAGACTATTTTTAAACTTAATTTAATCTTTTTTACAAATTAATACATAAACTAATTTGCAAATCATGCAGCAGAATCCAGGGAATGAAATTCCAGCTCCAGGCATGGTCTGAGCATTCTACTATTTCCCCGAAATAAGCTCTCCCCTGAAAATAAGCCCTCCCTCAAAAATATATAATCGCATGCACAGCCGGTTCCTGCCATTTCCTCTGATTGGGGTTAGGGAAACAGAGATGGAAATGAGGTAGGACAGCAAGAGGAGCCCCGTCTTGCTCCACAAGCCCCAAAATAATAATACTAAGACTTCTCTGAAAATAAGGCCAAGCGCTTATTTCAGGGTTCAAAAAATATAAGACAGGGTCTTATTTTTGGGAAAACACGGTATTGGTACAGGACACTGAATCCTTTTCTAAAGGTGAAAATGAAGGAGTATTATAGAACACCTTTCTTATAAGTAGCATTTGTTGTTGTAATCATCCTCTTTCATTATAAGCAGCAAGAGAAAATAGAAATAATGGCTGCTTTGAACTTCCTCCCTGGTCAGAAACCAGGAGGACGTAGGATGTTTCACATCCATAAGACCAACTGATATGCCTCAGGTTTAATTACTTATATATCCCCAACATCAAACTTTATTAATATGGAAAGGACTCAACTTGGGAAGTAGAAAGGGAGTTCCAATGTCAGTCTCCCTCTAAATTTAGAATCAAAATGGATTAATCTTATTAGAAAGAAAGAACCCTCTTGGAGACATAGCTTTTGGCAGTGTCCAAAGAAATATAAAACTAAGGAAAGCCAATTTATCTTGTGTACTATTTAATTCCATTAAACGGCAATCCTTTATTGAAATCAAGATGGCTTTCAAATCAATTTAATAGATTTAATAAAATGTCAAATATCTCATTAAACCTGTATAAGCACTTTAGCATTCCCAAAATAGCTCTTTGGGTTTAACTTATCCACTACAAGATCTGTTTGCGCCTTGTGTCAAAAAGTTTCAACCCATGCAATGAATTATAATGAAATATACTGATTAGTCTAAATGCACTGTCAAACACTTTCCAGATTTTTACCTGTCTGCTGAATAGGTAGAGTTATACAAAACAGGTAGCTTTGGATAGGCCATGCCTGATCCCTAAGCATACTTTTCAGGTGTTTGGGTCTATATATGGCATGAAGCAGAACTGTTTTGTTTCACAAATAAACAGAGAGGTGATTATTCTGGACAGAAATGGTGTGGGGGAGTACAGGAATAGTAGGAAAAAGCAAATTAAAATGGGTTTTGTTTATGATGGTATGAGTGGACATCAGCAGCAATCACTGAGAAGAGGCAGGGGAAGAAGGAAAGGAAAGAAGGAACAGATCAGCATACAGGATAAGTAGAAGAGATTGTAAGAGAGAACAATGGGCACCAGGTTGGCCCTACCTGTCCCATAACATTTCTTCAGAATTTTTTGTGTTGTAGTGTGTGGGTCTTGACCAAAGCACATAATCAAGTCTACTTTCCTCACATATGAAGGCATGATGTTTTTTTTAACAGGACAAGGAAATTGTTACCAAAACCTGTATTCAATTGTGAAAAGCATCAGTGTGTGTTGTGAATATGCACAAGTCCTAACTACAAATTACTGCCCTCACATCAAATAAAAAAGAAAAGAAAATATACATTCTAAGATACTATTGCAAAACATTTCAATGAAAACCTGTGGAAAGTATTTATCTGTACCTTTATTAGTGTCTCATAGATATTAACAAATGTCAAGAATGCTTAATGTATTTTGCAAATACTTTTTGACAGACTTTGATTAAAATATCTAACATTCTGTAAAAATAATATACAGAGAAATGTCAGAATTTGGAATCCAAGCCACTCACTGAAATACAAGCAACTCTCCGAGGTTGTGTTACTCCCACTATCCGGCCTTCAGCAGTCCAACCAGCTTCTGTTAGGTACTGTCAAGGGAAAAATATTTATTAGAACTGATATATACATTTATATTAATCTTGGTTTTTAATTATTTTTCATTCCTCCTCATTTTCCCTTCATTTCTATTTTCCTGCAAGTAGACTTTCTCCCTGGGGGGAAAATGTACATCTAATTCAATGTAGAGCTAGTCCTTGCCATAATTAAGCAATGCAATCATAAAGTGTAAAGTCATGTGATCATATTACTTAGTGATGGCAGTCCTGGCTGCCATTGTAAGTTCGAGATCCATGGGTCATTAAGCATGAAGTGGTGGCAGTTCAGGTAAGGAGAGCAAAGGTGTCATTGGGAAGTCTGGTAGGTCCTGGAAAGTCCAACGCAGGCTGTGCACTAGTGCAGGAAGGCTAAAAGAAGGAGGGTGTGGTGCTCCCTTATGCTTCAAACATAAAGGGATAGGACAGGGGTGTCAAACTCAAGGCCAGTGGGCCAGATCCGGCTGCGGGGCCGCCCTGGAAACAGTGAAGGACCAGCCTGTGGTGCCTCTTCCAGCGAAAATGGAGCTCAACAAAAGGCAGACAAAAGGACAGGGCTCCTCCCTAGCTCCATTTTCACTGATAGAGCACTCAGGCCGCCACATGCACCCCCAGGCTCAGTTTTTGCTGGCAGAGGTCTGCAGGAGGCCATTGCAGCTGAAAACAAAGCCTGGGAGGACTACGTGCGGCCCTCATGAGCTCCGTTTTAGCTGGCAGAGTGCTAGCAAAACAAACTACTAGCAAAAGTGGCACTTGATCACACAAGTGACGTCGAGCTAGTCACGCCTACGCCCACACCGGCTTCCCGAGGTCAAACACAACCCTGATGCAGTCGTCAATGAAATCGAGTTTGACACCCCTGGGATAGGAGGACCTATTGGAGTAACTTGTGACCTTCCCTGTCAATGTTCCCATTCACTTTGCTTATAGAAAGCCAGCACAGTAAACTGCATTACAATTCTTGCATTACAATTACAATTCTTTAATTATCTAGAAAATATTTAATAAACATCAGAAAAATGTGTAATCCATTTTCTCACTTTATCAATTAACTTAGTTGGACAGTTACTAGCTCTCACATTAATATATTTGAAAGGGCTTGAATCTATATTTTGGTTCCTATAAATGGAATGTGTCTCCTAGCAGCAAAATCATTTAATCTAGAGAAACATTTCTGTAGCCTAAAGAAAGAAATATATTTTTAAGAGTCTTCCTCTTCAGCTCTTTGAAAATATGACCTAGAAAGTTGACGTTTCCAGAAAGCCTTGAACAGAGCTCACCTGAGAGAGTGCTTTAATGGCAAGAACAAATTCTAGACATAGTTGTTAGTTATTGTGAGAGATAATAGCAAAGAATTAGTGCTAATGTGAAAATTGTACAATATTTTCATTATATCAATAATTATCCAGAAAAAGTATGAATTAATTAACCAGGGAATTAATGCAATTATTTGCAAACTTTAATTTGAAAGTGAAGAATATTTTTGAATATGCTCCTCTGCTACAAATAGATGGCATCAACTCCAATAAAAAAGGTAGATCCATGTCCTAGTTAATCCAACTGGACCATTTGGCGAATTAGATATGATTATTTAGAATAAATTAATTTCAGCAGACCTATCAATTCAATTACTTCCGCTCAGCCTTCATGAATTACAAACTAGCCATGGTTATGAAGGCTATGACATACAAGCAGGGGGGAAAATTCAATTGATACACATATGATTATAATCAACGAACATTACAAGTTGTCCTTGAATTAAAACAGCCATTGAGACCAAAATTTTGATCACTAAGCAATGTGGTCATAAAGGACGATTTCACATGACTGCATTGCTTAGTGACAGCACCTTGGTTTGCTAGACAAGGGCCCAACACAATACAAACCACTCCTGGATTTGTCTCTCCCAACCTCAAACCTTGGTAAGGTAAAGGACTGTCTCCTCTTCAATTCCCCCCACCGACCTAGTCCCCCCATTTCTGCCCTTTTAACCACTTTGTACTCCATCATCTAGGCCAACCTTGGTGCCCTGTTCTCCCACCAGCCTTGTTGCTTACTGGCCCTATAATGGCAAAGAGGCCTTTGATGGTCCTTGCTGGCCTCCACCATCTTATTCCACCCACTGCAGATGAATCACGCTGCATGTACCTTGTCCAAATTGTATGCCCACTTCTTGTGAAGAGTGGCAGGGCCAGCGAGTGTAGGGCAGAAAGGCCAGCAGGAGCAGCAAGGCCAGTAAGCACAGAATGGCAGAGGCAGTAAGCATAGGGCAAAAAAGGCTAACCCATCTAGCACAAAGTCGCAAGGCTGGCAGGAGCAGCAGGGTCAACAAGGGTCAGCCAGCGGGCACAGGCCAGCAGCGCTAGAAGAGCATAGGGCAGACTAAAGGACAGAGACAGCGATATATCCATCCATGGAAAACGGTTGACAATCAGGTCAAGTATTCCATTAATAAACAAATAAATGCAGATGATTAATACTCACTTGGGGAATCTGAGTGCTTTTCCCACATCCTGTTTCTCCAACAATCACTAATGTCTGATAATTTTCTACCAGATAGAGGATATGATTTCTAAGCTGGAACAGAAATAGACATTCAGACGTGGATTAAAGTACCTCATAAAAGAAATTTTAATAAAGAGTGCAATCCATTCTATGATGACACTATAGGAATATTTAGGAAGAATGCTTTATCTCCTATACTCTTAAACAAACCATAAAACAGTTTTATTTGTACTATATATAATTTACTTTAAAAGGTTACACTAACAATACTCATATAAAATAATATCACATAATGACACAAGGAGGCACATAATCTCTACCAAGCAAGCTGCAATCTAGCACAGACTTCTTATACCCATGCCATTCAACTCATGCTTACAGCAACAGTGAATAGCGGCAGGCTTGTATTGCTGTCACAATGTTCCCGTACATTGAGGTAGGAAAAATTATTCTGTCACAGCATGATGTGACCTACATATGTTAAAAATGCATTTATTTTCTATTTTGCGAAAATCAGTTTCAACTATGAAAAGGTAGAGGAAACCTAAAGGGCAAGGCTTGCAATTCTGCAGTTCAAAGTAACAAAAGGAATTCATACCTTAAAAACAGGCAGCTTTTGCCTCTGTTGCTCAATAGAAAGGGAAATAAAGGGATTATAGATGACCGAAACACTTGAACTTTCAGCAGCATTCTGTCTTTCCTCTGAGAGGCTGACACCTGGTCCTTCTGTGCCTACATACCCAAGCAAACAAATTATTATTAATCTGATGTTAATTTTTACAAAAATACAAAGGGGAAGAAATGTTTTAGTTCGCAATTTTGCTTGTAATTTGACATAGTACATTTAAGAGACAATTAGTCCTCACAGACTAAAATATTTTTTTTTTAAACCAACTTGCTGGCATACCAATCACGTCCATATCAAATGAAGACAGACTGTTCCTTAGGTATGTATCTTTCAATGGTCTCCAAGGTGAATTTTCTAATGCACTTGAGTATAGGGCAGTTTTTTTAATAATTGTTCAGAAATTAAAACAAGAGCTACCATTACTGGTAGAAGACTGAAATATATGCATTTCTATGAAACTACCGTAGATACCTTGATTATAACGAATTAAAATGCTGGATTTTAAAAACCTAAAACAGTTTAAGACGCTGGCAAAGTCCTGGTTGTGCTTTTGGATGTCCTCTGCTGTGAGTGGGATTGGACATAGAGTCTCCATACTTACATACGCCCTACATGACCTCTTGCTGACTTTCGATATCATTGACCATTTGAATCAGCTCAGAGAGTTGGAGTTTACATGCCATGTTTTTGCACTAGTTCACCTCCTTCAGTCAAGGTCATTTCAAGTTGGTCGTGATTGGGAAGGAGAGATTTCACCACTGGTCCCTACAATGTGGGGTGTCACAGAGCTTGGTGCTTTCTCTTCTCCTTTTCAGAATCTACATGAGGCCACTAGCTAAGCTCATCCATTGCATGAAGTGAGGTATCATCACTGACGATACTCAATTATATATTTCCTTCCCTGCTAAATGTCTCATCCCAGTTCCTGAAGGTTGCGAGAGTCTGAATGGGGAATAACAGGGTTCAGCTGAACCCTGGAAAGAATGAACGGTTTTCATTCTGGGGACCCACTGATTCCAGGATCATACCATATTTCACGCTGGATGAGGTTGCACTACCAGAAGCTTCAGATGGTACAGAATGCACTGGCATTGGCAGTTAAGTATACTTCTAGGGCAGCACATGTTACACTTCTGTTTCACAGAAATGAAACTGTTTTGGTTGCTACTTTGCTTCTGGGTCCAATTTAAGGTTCTGGTGCTGGTTTTAACCTTTAAAACTACCATATTTTCCTGACTATAAGTGTATAAGATGCACCAAGATTTCAAAGAGGTAAATAAAAAAAAGGTTTTGTCCTCCCCGGCCCCAGGAGCACTCTGCAGGCCTCCCAATCCCTCTGTGCACCCTGTTTTTTGCACACACAAAAAACCTGGCCCATTTTTCACCCTTTTTCACAAAAACGGGCCCGTTTTTCACTCGTTTTTGCAAAAAATGGAGTGTGCAGAAGGTTTGGGAAGCCTGCAGACTGCTTCTGTGGGCTGGGGGAAGGCAAAAACAACCCTTTTTTTGCGAACAATGACCTGTTTTTGCAAAAATGGGGGAGTGTTTGCCTTCCCCCAGCCCACAGAAACACTCTGCAAGCCTCCCAAACCCTCTATGCACCCCATTTTCCCCAGAAACGGGCCTGTTTTTCACCTCTTCTTGCAAAAAATGAGGCGTGCAGAGGGTTTGGGAAGCCTGCAGACTGCTTCTGTAGGCTAGGGGAAGGCAAAAATGACTCTTTTTACGAAAAACAGGGGAGTTTTTGCCTTCCCTGACCCCCAACCCATAGAAACACTCTGCAAGCGTCCAAAACCTTCTGCACACTCCATTTTTGAGAAAAACGGGCCCATTTTTCACAAAAATGGGATGCAGGGGAGGGGCTTCAGGAGGCCAAAATTGCTGTGTTCGGTATATAAGACGCACCCTCTGTTAGGGGGGGGAAAGGTGTGTCTTATACTCCGAAAAATACGGTATTTTAAACTTTAAACCTATTTTAACCTTTAAACGTATTTTAACCTTTAAACGTATTTTAATCTTTAAACCTATTCATGGGACTGGGTTATCTGAGAAGCTGTCTCTACGCAATTATATTACTCGCCCTATCACAGACAAGGCATGCTACGGGTACCATCAGCTAGGTATCTATGTGTGATGGGTCCCAGGAGATGGGCCTTCCTCTGCTGTGGCATCTGCCTTAAGGAACATTCTTTCCCCTAAAATTAGAATGGCCTTTTTTTACTTTTAAGGTTAAGGTCCTTCAATATCTGGTTATGTTTCCAGATCTGGGGCTCCCAGGAGACTGGAGATCTGTTCTGATGGTTCCATTGCTGAGGGAACCATTTTTACCCTCTTTTCACCCAGTGTTAGTTTTATTTTTATGCTATTTATTACTGCAACATTTTATATTTTTATCAATTTTATTTAATTATTTATTGCAATGCTCCTGCTTTGGGAGAGATAGGCAGCTATATAAATTTGATTGATTGATTGATTGAGACAGACAGACAGACGGCCTGTTTTACCTAGTTCTTCATAGCTCAAGCAACTAACAGGATTGATAGCTAGAGCTTTCAAATAATTTCACACCAATCCACAAAACATGATTATGTATACAAGTAGTCCTCACTTAACAACCACAAATGGGACAAGAATCTTGGTTGTTGAGCAAATCGGTCATTAAGCAAGATGCTCACATAACTGTTTCACTCAACAACCTTACTCAACGGCAGTCATTAACAATTTCCCAGGTTGTTAAGTGGACAAAGTAAAAAGAGATTTTAGCTCTGCACGGATTTGAAATCCTCCTGGCAGACAGGTCTTCCATTCTCAATTGTTCATACAACCTACCAAAGAATTTTAGCTCCCCTCTGTGCATAGAGGGGAAATCTTTTGGTGGACTGTAGGAACAGAACTGAAATCTTCAGAATTGAGTTCGGCATTGACTTTCTGGGGAAGCCAGCAGGGAAGACTACAAATGGAAATCACATGATCATGGGGCACTTGGCAATGAGTCATGATTATGGGTGTGAGTTTGCATGCAATGTGGAATGCTTTACATTTTACAACAGCAAGCAGCACTACCTATAGTTGCAATTAAGAGAGGCAGCTGTTTAAAGGATGACTAATTTTTTTTACAGAGGTAAGCATTACAGAATGTAGTAGCAACCAAAACAATACAATTTTAGAATTTTATTTTCCAAGAATACATATAAATCTACTTTCTCTGTTCTTCTGAATTAGCCATCTCATTTTCAAGGCTCGTGCTGCTCAAGTCCATTATTTTGTAAAGACAGTTTTGCAATCTGTCTTGACACAGTTAAATGAACCAAATGCAGTTGTTAAGTCAGTAACATGGTTGTTAAGTGATTCTGGCTTCCCCTTGTCAGAAAATCACACAAAGTGATCATATGAGTCTGCGACAACCATCATAAATATGAACCGGTTGCCAAAAGTTTGGATTTTTATCATGGGGATGATGCAAAATGTCTGTTTTTTTCAGTGCCGTTATGACTTTTAACAGTCACAAAATGAATAGTTGTAAGTCAAGGATCACACATATATGTAAGCTGCAGTGGGCTCTTTGGTTTACAAGAGGAAAAAAAAATCATTCCAACTTGATTACATAATTAATTGCTGTTCTTATGATTCATCAAATCAACCCTGACTCTTGCTGACTCAAGAACAAGTCCATGCACTTTCCTTGGTAATATTTTTGGAAGTGGTTTGCCTTTTGCCTTCTTCCTACAGCTGAGAAAGAGTAACTAGTCCAAACTTATCTAGCTGGTTTTGGTGCTTAAAACTCCTGGTCTCTGAGTTGCTAGCCTGGTGGCTTTACCTCAAATTGGCTCACGTACCATAAACAGCATATTACAATTTTAAGATACAATCAGCAATATCAAGCAGCATGCATATGCACATCTTCACATGTTGCAATTCAAATTCAGGTTTGCCAAATTTTCATTAGCTACAATTTATACCACATAAATGCTTTCTTAATTACATAATGTGAATGCATTGCTATCAATTCAGTTAAATAGCTTGCCCAGAAACCATATTATTGCAATCTGAACACATCTCAAAGTAACAGATCTGGAAAAGTTTAACATGTCATGGCTGTTTTCAAAATTATGCAGCACAGAAAAGAACTGAATTTATACATTGCACTGTGCAAAAAAAATTAGCTGGTTTTGCTCTATATGTTATGTAAACCTTATACTATATTATAGGGTTTACATTAACTGTGGCTCAGTGTTTTAAAGATACAGGTATATGAGTTTATTCAATGAGCACATGATTAAATAAGGGATGTTTTACCTTGGGAGAATTTCTAAATTATCCTTCGTGTGTTTGACCTGGCTCTAAATAATTTTACCAATAAACAATTTGGACATTAGAAGTATTGGGTTTATGATCTTCACTAAGTAGATGAAAGAATTGGAATGAATCTAACTTTAAAAACATTGAAAAGATAGCTGTGTAGTCATGAGTTTTGTCTTTGACAATCTTCATTTTATTTTATTTGTACTTCAAAAATTTGTAGCCTAATTCTAAATTTTGATGTTTTTGGATATGATTTACTATTTATGTATAAAGAACAAAGTGTATATAACTATCATGGTCATACTAAATAGCAGCGCCCATCAAAACTGACCACTAATTGTATATAATGTTTGATAAGTAGTTATAAAAATTGCATATTAAATTAAATAGAAATTTCTTGCAAGTAAAATATTCATAGAATTATTCAAAAACATTTAGCTTCAAATATCATATTACAAATTGGCAGCCATAAGTTTATTTTTTCTACCCTTCAATAACTTAAAAGGATGCAGGGATAAAATGGGTTAATGGAAATGCGAAGAGAAATTAGGTTGTATGTATGCTTATACAGAATTATCAAATTGTTATAGAAGAAAATGTACAAAATTTAGAATCTATTCAAAATAATTGTAAAAGAGGCTAGAAATACTACTGTTAAAATCTGGATATACTGTAGAAGGACCACTTTGTCTATGTTTTTTCTAGAAATCAAGAGATATCAGTTCAAGGGCAAATTGTTTTTTTCACTGAAATATAAAATATTAATAATCTCAGAAAGAAGTGGCTATATTAATAAATCAGTGAAAAGTACTCAAAGATCTTCCTTAGAACCCAAACGTGTGACTGGCTACAGCATTAAGAAATGTGTTCCATTGAATACAATGTCATTAATAATTCAAC
>JANHFT010002210.1:263359-281232 GCA_032467955.1 Pseudoxenodon macrops | reverse complement strand
TTATTTTTGAGGTGCAGGAGGCGGCAAGCATGGTCACCTCATGGCTGCTGCTGTGTTTTGGGGAGGGCTTATTTTCGAGGGATGGCTTATTTTAGCGCATGTGCTCAAAAGCCTGATTAGGCTTATTATCTGGGGAGGTCTTATTTTCAGGGAAACAGGGTAAGAATTGGCCCTGACTTGATAGCAGGTAATGAAACAATCAAAATACATTTATCTAATAGAAACGGTTATATTTCAGAGCGCTAGTTTATTTATAAACTATTTGTAATAATGTTAATCCTTAAAAAGGTATAAAAATAAAAATATAGGAAGTTTACTGCGGAAAAAAAATATTTAAAAATTATTAAAATATACCCAAGACTTGCCAGAAACCTACAGTTTGATATATATGTTGGCCAAGATTAATTGCTTACTAAAAGAAAACCTCACATCTTTGCACCCAAAATACAAGACACAAGGCCAGGTGGATTGAAGGGGTTGTGAAGTTTCTGTTTTCACTTTAAAATCAGGGTTGGAGGAAGGACCAAATCTAATAGAAGCCAAACCTAAGGAATCATTGATTATAAAATGTACACTCTGTGTATGAGCTTGAGAAAGGTATTGATTTTGGTTATCATCTATACTGGAGAGATTACTTCATGGTTCTGAAATTAGAATCTCAGGTCTTATTTTGAAGGGGGGGACACTATACATAACCAGTGCATTGAAGCATATCTTTGATTGGAGTGATATTCAAACAGTAGCAGTGGGAGGTTTCAATTGATTCGTTCATCTTAATCATAGTCCTGTGGATTTCATAATTCCATGAGAGTATTATTTTGCATCAGGAATTTGGTTTGCTATGTGCTTACCCTGCTGGGATCTGTCTCCACCTGCTTCTCTTTTTTCATCTCTATGGGAAGATAATGTTATTAGAGTTTCATAGAACAGACCTTTCAAGGTATTTTAAATATATTAAGGAGGTAAGCTTTCAACTTCTAAAACATACTTGTATAAATCTCAAAAATACTGCAGAGATGCAGTTATCTGATCAAGAATCTCTTGAAGTATCATATAAAGAGAAGAGAGCAAATGCTTAACACTTAGTCACATATAATATATATCAGTATGTTCACAATTATTGGTATGTAGACATTTCCTAATATCATTCACAAGTAATCTTGAAAAGTATTGGCAGATTACTAACAACAACAATGAATCTTACAATAGATTCATTGAACATATCTGGTTAGGTAGGGTATACTGTATGTGTAAATAACACACCATTGTCCAATTATTTTTCCTTGTCCTACTAGAAAGAAGTCTGCAATCCTCAAGTTTATTATATTATACCCTTCCAAAATGGAATATAACTTCATTAACTAGATTAAGTTTCAATTTAAGCAGTGTATTACTGATACTATTACTGCAGGCACTCTGCTGACAATAATTTTATTCACTGATGAGAGAAAAAAATTATTAGGCATTGCTCATCTAATCAAGTTAAGTGTTTTTTCTAGGATGCTAAATCTACCCTAATGCTTCTACAGGTGCCAATGATTTTTCTTATTATTTGATATTGCTATATTTTTGTTATTGAAGTTTAAAATGTATTTTATTATTGCTATTTTAATACCTATAATCCATCCAGGGTCCATGAGAATTGAGGTGCCACATTAATTAACATAAATATAATTTCCAAATTGGTGACAGATATAAAATTGTACCAAAATAACATTTACAAGAATTTTAAATATTTCAATTTAATATTATTCTTCATTCTAATTTAACATGAAATAAGAAAATATATACCCTGAGAAATTGTTTTGTGTATCATGTATTCTCAGATTTAAATAATACTGAATATGCATATACATATTGCAAAACTGATGTTTGGAATTTTATTATGGCATGAAAATACAGATAATCCTCGACTGATGACCAGTTGAGTGCAGAATTTCTGTTGCCAAGCAAGATATTTGTTAAGTGAATTTTCCTTTTATGAACTTCCTTGGCACAGTTGTTCAGTGAATCACTGCAGTTTCCCCATTGACTTTGCTTGTCAGAAGGTTACAAAAGGTGATCATATGACCCTGGGATCCTGCAACCATCATAAATGAGTCAGTTACCAAGTGTCTCAATTTTGATCACATGACCATGAGGATGCTACAACAGTCGTAAATGTGAAAAATGATCATAAGTTACTTTTTTCAGCGCCTTTGTAATTTCAAATGGTCACTAAATGAGCTATTGCAAGTCAACGATTACCTGTACGGGAAAGCAAATTAACTCAGTTATAAAATAAAACAGTACCTATCTTTACTATTCCACTTTGTGCATTCTGGTGTTTCAAATCACCAGGTATTATATACTGAAGTTTGTAAAAACTTTCATATAGTGTAGTTTATCATATAAACCAGTATATTTAACCTGCAAAATGTCTGCATATCTATTAATCTCCATATGTGGATACATTTCCCTATCTTTTCTTCAAGTCAGGAGAGAAAGTTAATAATTTTTTTGGAAATCAGTCTCTGATAGTCTTTCACTACAGGTAGTCTGTCCACAGGTACCATTGAGAAATATTTTCTGCCTTTTCTTACTTTTTGCCAAATGGGTAAATTTTAGTTTCCAGCAGGACACAAAACTGATACAGTAAATCAGGGATATCAAATTCAAGGTTCGCAGGCCAGATCTGACCTGCAGGGTATTTAAATATGGCCCGCATAGCCGGCCTGGAAAAGCAAAGGACTGGCCCACGGTGTCTCTGCTGGCCAAAACAGGACATGGGGGGCACGTGCGGCCCCCCGCTCCCCATTGATTGGCAGGGTGCTACAGTAGGTCATCCTGCCTCTCCTCGCCGCTGTCTCATGGAGAACTAAAATGCTGATCCAGCCCTCGAAGAAATCCAGTTTGACACACCTGCAGTAAATAGTTGTGAATGAAGGCCTTTTTCTAAAGTCTAAACAGACCAAACACAGATAATAATGGAGTCTAGCGAAGATTTCATGGCCAAATATTCTGCATACATCTATCATTTTGGAAAAAGCAGGATTATGTTCATTTTGGGATATTATTGTAAAGGTGTAAAACTGCTTCCACCTCCCCTGCCACTTATATGCAAAAATCTATTTGTTTCTCAATGTATTTTACTTCAAAACTGATCAGTTGGAGGCCATTAATTCTAATTGGGAAATGGAAATTATACTATGTATGTGCTTGGCAACCCATGGTGAAGTATGATAACAGTGCAAAACGTGTAAGGCAGTGTTTAAATATTATTCTTCAGTTTGTAAAACATTGGCACATACATATAAAAGTATCATTTTTTTCTACATATCAGTGCCTTCTTCCCATTTTTCTTCTTTCCACTATAGTGAAGCCACCACTTCTTATATATAGAATACTTATGTGCACTGTAAATTAAACTGTATGAAACTGTAATCATTCATAATCTATTTTTATGCAGGAACAAGTTGAACTTTTAGCATTCAGTGTAATCTCTCTGGTGAAAAATTCTATGTAGTATTTCAAGAGATTCAGTTAGTTTCAATGTAGCGTGTGTGTGTGTATTTGTGGGGGGGGGAACCTTTATTATTTTAACAAATAACTCAAGGCAGTGAACATATCCAAAACATCTTCCTCCTCTTTTCCCCACAACAATCCTGTGAGGTTGAGTTGGGCTGAGAGTGTGTGACTGGCCCAAAGTCATCCAGCTCGCTTTCATGGCTAAGGCTCACAATCTCCTGTTTTCTAACCTGGCGCCTTAAACACTAGACCAAACTAGAATTAGGGACAGAGGGAGAGAGACAGAGAAACAGAAATGAAATAGTTATATATCTGTCCAGACTAGCCCCTCAGTGAGATGGATGCCAAATGTAATAAGTAAAGATAAATAAACATATGTTTGACAATTTAATTTGAATAATGATAGCCTAGCTGGTTACTTTGTATATATAACTTATGCATCATTTTATATTGCTTTTCTTTTTAATTATGTATTTTCTGTTAACATATACTGAATATAGTTTAGGGACAACTCTGTGAATGTCCCAGAGTGGCCTAGCCAAAGCCCTGACCTGAACCCTATTGAACAAATCTGGAAGGACCCGAAAATCACTGTCCACCAACAGTCGCCATCCAACCTGACTGAGAGGATTTGCAAGGAAGAATGGCAGAAAATCCCCCAATCCAGTTGTGCAAAGCTTGTCATACCCAAAAAGACTTGAGATTGTAATTTCTGCCAAATAGAATAGAATAGAATAATTTATTGGCCACGTGTGATTGGACACACAAGGAATTTGTCTTTGGTGCACGTGCTTTCAGTATACATAAAAAGACAAGATACATTTGTCAAGAATGATAAGGTACAACACGTAATGATAGTCATAGGGTACAAATAAGCAATCAGGAAACAATATCAATAAGAAGTCATAGGATACAAGCAACAAGTTACAGTCCTGGAGTTGTAAGTGGGAGGAGATGGTAATAGGAATAATAATTGGGTAAAAGAGTAGACATAGCTGGTAACAGAATTCTCTATTGCAAAATTTTGTTTCAGATTCCACTTATATTCTGTATCTAGATTGCCTTGCTCAATTTGGCATATTCCAGATGAGCTGGGCCAGAGGATCATGCTTGCTGGAAATTTTAGGAATTTCAGTCCCACTAAATCTAAAAAACTCATTGAGGATATCTGTACTCTCACAACTACCCATATATGCCCATCATTCTTTGATGATAAGTAATCCTTCGTGAATTATGTTGGTAGCATAGAGATGATCATTTCAAGTGGTTGGTTCCTGCTGAAGACATATTAAAGGGATGTATTTATTGGTTTATTGAATGGATTTCTGTCCCACTTTTCATTCAATTATTCAAGCCACCATATGCAGCAATTTTTATTTTTCTCACAAGAACCTTGTGACATAGCTTGGATTCAGACAGCAAATATCTCAAACTTACCCAGTAAATTTCTGTGATTGGGAATATTTTGAGAAGCACAGTAATTTACAACTCCTCAATTGAAATTAGAGGAAGCAATATCCATTAGAAAAATTTCTTGCCTTAATAAATCTAGGGTCACTCTTTTACCATCAATTCACATGAATTTAGAATGAGCTTTTCCAACTAATCTGGTTCCTGATGTATAGAAAAAATTTCCAGTACTGGAATGTTTCAGATGCTAAGTAAATAATCCAAAGTGATGGAAGAGAAAATAATAGTTATTAAAATATATCTCATACTCATTCATTAACTAAAATAATCTTTTTTATATTGAAGTATCTTTATCTTTAATTACTCCTATGGTATTTTATCCTTATTTTGTGTTTATCTCTTGTAAACCATTTTGATAGTTTCAGATAAACACCATATTAAATATATTATATAAATATGTAATTTGGGTAGAAACAATAAAAAGACTTAATTAGTACCTAAGGGAGATGCATTCTCTTCTCCCTATCCAGATGTAGATTCATCATTTTCAGTTTTATACAAATGCACTGATCAGGGAAAGCAACATATTTTGATTGAATGTTTTGATCTAACACAAATATATATTAGGTAAAGATAGTAAGCAAACTATTTAAAATAATGCATTAGTCCAGTGATTATGCATCAGCATGCTGTGGAAAAGGCAGACTACATGATGCTACCAATAGTTTTGAAGCTATTGCTGGGAATATCTTTGTTATTCAAGGTTGCTATTTATTCCATTCCTGAATCCCCCAAAGATGCCATCACTTTCACAGAAACCAGAATAGCCATAAATAAATAATCACATATGGGGTGGGAGTCGGGAACTCATACAAATGAGTTATAGGAGTCAGTTTTGCTAGGAGACCATCAGTGGTATTGCACCTTTCCTTGGAAATGTAGAAATTTACTAACTTGTCTATATGTAGCATCTGATTTTTGATGATCATCAAGTGTGTGTATAAATTCATCTTTAGATGTTGCTTTCTAGAAACCTGAATTAGCACTCTTTCACAAAAAGAAATAGATAATATATCTTAGACAATTTCAGCATAGATACCCATAAATATCAATTCCAATCCAACTAGAGCAGGGCTGTCAAACTTGTGGCATCACATTGTTGGCATGTTACGTATTGTGACTTTTCCCCCTTTACTAAATCGGGAATGGGCTTGGCTAGCGTGTGATGCATCCGGCTCGCAGGCCACGAGTTTGACAACGCTGAACTAGAGGATTTTAATATGGAATTCCTGATTTAACTGGTCTGAAAAAATAACTTTTTTGAAACATTTCTAAATTAAATTACAATTATAAATACCTCTGAATATTTGAAATTGTAGTTACAGCTGTCTGAAGTGGAGTTTTTGTCATCTACGTGGCTCAACTAATAAGAGAAAAAGGCTTGTCATATTCCAAAAGAGAGCATACTTTAAAAATCATATAATCAAAATAAGCATTCATACAAATGAGTACAAGGCAGAAGCATAAAACATAAGAAGAGGAAGAAACATGTGTGACAGTGCATAGTCAAAGGAGAACCCAAAGGTCCTTTTTCAAGAGGCAACTGGACTTTCTGCTTTTCCTTTGAAGACATTTGAAGAGCTAAAGAAACTTCTTGGATGAGAAGCAAAATGTCTTCAAAGAAAAACCAGGAGGTCCAGGTGCCTCTTAAAAAAGCACCATTGGACAACCATGACCTGGATGACTAAGAATCTCCATAGACAGTCAAAGGAGAACTGAATCTGTTCACTGAATATGAAAAAAATGTTGGAAGTAATGAGGAAGCAAAACAAAGCAGGTGGACAAGGATGAGTGGAACAGAGTATCCAGGAAGCGAAAATAACAGTGAATGGCCTTGTGGGAGTACTCTATAGTATTCTGTGAATACATCCTGTTATTGCAGATTGTTGACCTTTTCCTGTTTCTAAATCAATTCCCAGATTTTCTTCAAAAATGAAGAAATATAACTTGATCTAAGAAGAGATACACTCTGATATTCCATTTCATAAACGCTTCTAGAAGATCACTAAATATGTCAGTGGCTGGGAAGAAATCTTTAACTAGAACAGTGATCTGAAACAAATTGCAGATTGTTTAATTACGCAGAGACTTCATCAAAATGGAGGGCAATTATCTGAATCAGCCAGAGTCATTGAAAGTTGGTCAGTGTACAAGTTTAGTAAATTATTATGGTTGGTCACACAATGAACTAGATGTTTAAACTGGATTAGGCATTTTTATCCCAAGGACCTAGGATTCGTTATCTGATGGTATTAAAGGTATTGTTATAAGATGTAAGCCATTCTAAGTAAAGCTGCCTTTTGCAATTGACGGTGATTTTGTCAATATTGATCGTATTCAAGTGGTGCTCCAGATGTTTTGGGATTGGATTCAAGGCATCTAGTACTATTTTTGTTTTCTTTTACCATATTCATTCTCCTTTCTTTGCAGTTTTGTTATTTTCTCAAATTCAGGGGAGTTCTTTCTTTTTTGTTGCCTTCAGGTGTTACACTATCCAACTTTGTCTTATTGACAAATTGTTACACCTGAGGTGTGATGTGGCTCGTCTGTTTGAATTCTAAAGTCTCGGATCACTTTAGCTTCTTCATTTTCTATTGTCTATTTTAGAGTCTCACCAATTCTTGCTTATAGGCAAATGGAATTGCTTGCAGATATACCAATGTACAATTGTTACTTTGTCATGGGATTGTTTGTAGTCAGTCTGTGCCATCTTCTTGCAGCTGCTAGCTAGGTGGTCCACTATTTTTTTTAGCTTTTTTGCAGAGGTAGCATTTGCTGTCTATTCCAGTCTGCCTAATTATGATTTTCCGCTTATTCTTAAGGCTTGGTCTTATACAGCCAGAATTAGCTCTTTTGTCTTTCTTCAATTTTCCTGCTTTTAGTCATTGCCAGGACTTATCTGCTTTGCCTATTTTTTTAAAAATGTACTGCCATGTACATGTGGCATGTAATATTTTGTCTTGCCATGTCTCTTCTATTGTTCATTTGGTCATTCTTTTAGGCTGGTTTGCTCTCTCCATTACTCCATAGGCTTCCTGATACAGTAGTCTATTGGCTACTAGAGACTACAAATAACAAAAACACTCATGTTCTGGAGTTGCAGCTGGAGCCCACTACAGTAGAAACCCAGAAAGGACCTCCCCCCCCCCCAGGTTTTGGTAATGAAGGCCAGGTTGGCTCTCTCATTCATGATCAGGTCAAAGCAGCAAGTCACAGAACCTCCAGAAACAGGTCTTGGGGCTGAGCAGTGAGTCAGAATACAGTATCCTGGCCATTGTCTTGGATTGTCACTTGTATTTCTACTTAATGTTCAAGTTTATCCAGCTTTATTTTGTGTATTCAGTAAAAGAAAAAACCTTATAAGGGTCATCTTGCCAATTGTAATTCCATTTTAATTATCTTTTCATCCACATGTTATTATCCAATATTTCTGATTCTGGTGGTTCTGCATCAGAATCTCTTTTGGATATAGTCTATTAATAAAAAATAGACATCATTGCTGACATTTCTATTATAGCTACTAATTATAGCTAATTATAGCTACTAAGCCCCCATTCTTCAAAAATCTCCTGAAGTATTTTTAATGTTAATGTTTTGTCATTTTGTAAAGACTTGAATAGTAAATAAGCAATTTCTAAACATGATTAGAGAGGTTCATGAACTCAGTATTTTTTGAAAGGCTCCGTCACGGTTGTCTGATGGTCAATCCTTGTTTCCTGGCTCTTAGACCTATGGGAGACCATGGTCTGTCTACTTGCTGGTTCTTTGGTCATAGCCATGGTCAATCTCTGTTGGAACCATCTTTATTTCACCATGCCTCCACTGGAAGTCAGAGCCAATTGCTTATTTTAACAATTGTTGCATTGCAGCTTTACAAGTAGGATTCACAAATCCTAAAATAGCATTATTTGGTGTTACTATGAGTTTCGGATACAACAATTAACAGGTTCATTATTAAGTCATTAATCACGGTTTGTAAATAACACACCAAAACTGAACATACAATTTTGTAATTCAATAAATTAATGAACAAAGGGCTAGTAAAAGTTTTCAGACTTCAGACAAACTGTGAACCTCATCAGAGAGATACAATCATGAGAGACTAGATTTGGATTCTCAAATGCCTTAACACACTTTTGGAAACAAGATCATTTTTTAAAAATATTTTATTTTCAAAATGTACATTCAACCTATTTTGCTAAAATCCATGGTTGCAAATAAATGCTTTTTATTCAATTTATCAACACTATATGTCTAACTATAGCGTAAGATTAGCAAGAGATAGATGGAAAAAAATTCCATACTTTTATTAAAGGCAAAGGGCATATTTAGCAGAAGAGCTATTATGAGGCTTGAGAAGTGGCTTCATTGGATCATACTCTTGGATAAAATATTTTAGAAAGTTTAGAAAAACTGCATTGACAAAAACAGTCAATTTCCCTTCTCCCCAAAAATCCATAATGTACCACAAAATAAAGAGGCTGAAGTACAAGACTTGGCATACCTTCAACAGCTGTACCTAAAACAAATCCTATAGAATAAAATAACAGTGCCTTCTTTTGTACTCTTAAGGTAGATCCACCTATTGGCTCTGCTGCACACAAGGGATTTTTCCCCATCCTCAATCAAGTCTTGTAATACTACAGAAGTGGGCAGTTTAAGAAGAGAAGATGTCCTTGCTGACAACTGTGTATATAACAGCTCCCTTCTTCTGCACTTCTCAGAAGCAGTCACTTGAAGTATACAGTGCAAAGTCTCTAAGATTTATTAGGCTTGTGCTAATCTGTTGTCTAGGTTTTAAGTTACACCTCATTGGATGGCAATTTCTGTAATTTTCAGCTGCACTTCCCCTCCTAGAGAGCATGGAAACCATATGGTTAAGCTTGGATCGAATGACAGAGTAGTGGAATTCCCTCTCCTTGTTTAGTTTGCGGAAATAATCTCCCCGATGATTGACAGAATAGTCAATAGACCTAAGGGATGTTAGTGAACCAGCAGAACTTGCCCGAGAACATTGGGAGGACAATGAGGAAAGTGATCGTGCACTAGAAGAAGTTGAGGTGGACTTTCTAGAAATAGGAGATCCTTCTTTAGAGGAAATTCTTTGATCAGGAATCTTCTGATCAGGTATTTTCTGAGCCAGGGGTACTTCCACATTATCTCTTTTGTCAGTCTGTGTCATAGAAGTCTTGAATACAACTGTCGTCTGAGTGCCCACCATTCTAGATCGAGTAGTGGTCTGGGTGGTGGCTGAAACCACAGAAGTAGTCGTTTGTGTGGCACAATTTAAGAACGTTGTTGCTCGCTTCTCGTCTAAAGTTTCAGTCTGAGTTGACTGGCTGTTTGTCTCTTTAGGTTTTCTTATGATTTCAGAACCACTGTGCCATTCCTCTTCACCACTAAGGTGTGGCCGTTTAGCAGTCATCCGCTCCTCTTGAAGCTCTTTCACCTGTTCTATTTCTCTTTCAAGTTTCTTGGGGGAGCTTGAGAGCCTAGCAAACTCAGCTCTCAGACGATTACCCACAGTGAAATCTTTGCAAGGTGTTAGTTTATTGACTAGATGTTCATGGCAAACACTAGTCCGGCAGCTTTGAGGCAGCTTTGAATTAAGAGGCTTAGATTGTGCATACAGGATTCGGAACTCCAAATCAAAATGTTCCACTATTTGGCCTGAGAGTAGCAATAAATTACTGCTGTTCAGCTTCCCATCAGTCCAAGTGAAGCTAGAAAGATGGAAAAAGAAAATAATATATGATACATTTAAAGTATTAATTAATTAAATTAAAATATCTCTTCCCTTTAAAATAGACCATTATACCCATTTATCAGATAGGCTGAAATACTAATTCATCAAGGAACAAATAGCAATCATGGATCTAAAACAAATGTATTAAGAGAAAGCTCAATAAATTCTACTCAATTCTTATTCCAAACAATACTATAACATTTAATTGCTAGCAAGGTAATTTTTAGTTTTTCATCCAATCTTCAGCAATTTATATATAATTGGTAAAAAAAAAACAATTGGCTACATTTAGGAGCATAAGACAAAATATTATACTATATTATATCTTGAACTTTCATCTAAATATACTTGGGAATTCTCTATGGAAAAATAATATGTTAACTATGTAACGGGGAAACCAAGAATTTTAATCATTGCTACTTAATAAGTCAAATGACTATTAGCTAATTGTCAGTTGCCTATTAGGACAAGCCTACACTAGAATAACAATTTAATTATGCATTTTAAAGTGCTTAATGATATATTTTGAGCAAGAGATTATAATCTAGGGAAAAATGAGCACAAAGATGTGTTAGATGTTTATGTCTGCAACAGATTAAATTTAGAGAATAGCATTTGCTCAAAGTTATTCCGTGGGTAAATTTGAATCTCTGCCTTCCTAGTCTTAACTGAATAAATGAACAACCAAACTACACCTATACATTTTGGATTTGAATTGTTTATAAGCAAGATTCTTGATAATAGAAAGTTATCCTGGGTTTTTGTAAATGCCCTATAAATTTTATTTGAACATATTAAGAATGTTAAGTCATCACTGCACTAATAGCAATAGCAATTAGATTTATATACCACTTCACAGTGCTTATATAGCCCTCTGTAAGCGGCTTAGAGTCAGCATATTGTCCCCAACAATCTGGCTCCTCATTTTACCGACCTCAGAAGGATGGAAGGCTGAGTCAGCCTTGAGCCTGGTGAGATTCGATTTGTCAAACTGCTGACAGCCGGTGATCTACAGAAGTAGCCTGCGTACTGCACTCTAACCACTGAGCCACCACGGCTCTTAATAATACTGTAGAACTCCAATGGGACTAGAATCCTCTATGGCTGCAAATATAATAGCAAAGAATAAATTCTATCCAACAGGCTACGTATAAATACAAGCTTATGGCAGTCCAGGCAGACCTTATTAGATCTACTCCAAGTTAATGGCATTATTAACTTGATGAAACCCAGTCTTCCAATAACAAAATTTATAACAGAAAGGAAGTCTGTGTGAAAGTGCATTTTTTGCCTTCTCATTTCTTACAAAAAGCAGTTTTCAGTTTAAATATATGTATGCTTGTCCCCATTATCTCCACATTTCAAAATTTAAAAGCAATCTTAGATCCTTAAAATCTGGAGCTTGTTGGACCATCCTACCCCTGGGCATTCTCCAAAACCCTCACAGTGGTCCAGAAACTAAAAATTTGTCAGCCTTTGTTGAAAAACAATACAATATTAAAGCCCCTTTAGTCATGAGAAATGACAGAAAATGCATCAATTTTAAATTTTAATATAATAAAACCCATTCAAACAAAAGCCTTTTTGGGTTCTCAGTAATTTTTAAAAATGGGAAAGCAGCCTGAGGGAGAAAAACAATTAACACTGGCTTACAAAGAAAGATTACTGTATTTTATTTGTAATTCAGCTAAATAGAAGAGACAACTAGCTGAAATTTGATGACAACCCAGTTTAAATATTAAAACTAAAACCCCAAAAGAAACCACGGTTCCATTTAAATATAAAAATGTATATAAAACAGAATGTTTTAAAGAAACACAGCCTTGCTTTTCACACCAAATTCCATACAGAAACATTAACATACATCCATTCTTGGATCTACTAAAAGAGAATGTAGCTTTCCCTGCATGGATGCCTTTCTGCAATGCTAAGTTATTAGCACTAAATGATACTGGAGGATTATGGAAAATTATGTCAAGTCAACTGGGTTACTCAGCTGAAGAAAGCTTGTCCACCTATTGAAGCCAAGAGACCAAGCTAGTTTTGCCATAATGTATAACAGATACTTACCTGTAAGAGCCTGTAGTCACTCTTACACCATCAACAAGCATGAACTTCTCATGGACACTCCCAATTATCTTAGCTCCTGATCTTGCATAATATGTGTTTCCAGTAATAGTTCGGACTCTCATTAACTGTTTTCAAAATGACAAAATTTTAGTCAAAATTACCAAGGCAATGTGTTTAACCACCTCCATATAAAAAGGGCTATAATGGCAATGCAGAAATATAATATAGTTAAATATAAATGTTTAGGGCTTTGTCAAGTCAACTTTCTCATTCTCCATGAAAACAAGGGGCTATTGTAAGGGCAACATGCTTATCTACTCAGTGCTAATGAGTTCCATGCATTTCTTTATTCCAAAATTGAAACTGTTCAAAATTAATCTTAGTGATTGTTTTTCTTCTATGTGATTTAAGATTTCATTCTGCTGTCAGTTAAAAGGATGGAACTGTGCCTCATCCATTCAATTCCTTTGATATGGCAAAGGGATAAAATGGGCTTGACAGTGTAGAAACAAAGATTTATGACTATACAATACAATGCTCTTCTTATCTTCAACTGCAGACTTCTCCATTAAAGCTTCTGTACACTATCAAACCAGCAAATCAGTATTCTTATTAGTAATAGGTACAGAAGCCACAGCATTAAGAAATGTCAAGAAAATCTGCTTCAAGGGATAACTACTGGAAAAAAATGATAAGAATGGCAGAAATTGAATCAAGTTTTTTATTTATAGTTCTAGCTCAACAAAATACAAATACAAAATTAAGAATACAGGAAAAGAAAAACCTAAGCCTGAAACATTTGTTGATAAGATGATATCAACTAGCTTCTGCAGCCCATAGCTGTTCCTAAAAATGTGGCAATCCAAATTAAGTCTTCCAAAAGACTAGAATTTTTTGATCAAAAGAAAATTTCTGAAAACCAGGTTTATGAATGCCAGATGCTATAGACGGTAAATGAGAAATGTAACAATATAATAAATTACTGACTCAACATCTGAATCTGAGCAGTCCCAGATACAATTGCTGTATGGAAGACTAATATATTTTCCTATAGTTATAAAAAGTGCTCAAATTGAAATCAAATTTAAAAAAAACACACATACGTTACTACAGATAGCCCTTGAGTTACAACCATAATGTCCATCACAACCTAATTTTAGACTATTTTTGACACGGTTGGTAAACGAATGCTGTGGTTGTTAAATGAACCAAAGATTTAGTAAGAAAACTGTAAAAACTGTAAGAAAATGCTGTTTTTTAGCAAAATACTCATAAAACATGGTGATATGACTGTGGGACACTACAAATGGCCGTAAATGCAGCTTGGTTGCTGATTATCCAAAGTGCAGTCATTTGACTGCAAGAGCCCAACTGTTGAAAAACTTTAAATCTGCGTCATAAGGACCTCTCAGGAAGATCCATCAGAACTTCAAACAGTCTCTAAGTGGCAGGTCATAAACTGATAACTGTATATGAAATATGCAGGTTGTTACAGAAGTAACCAGGAACTGACAATGGAGAGTCTACAATTGTGCCATAATAGGAATGGGTTATTTAATTCCTGACATTTTGTAAATCTAAATCCCAAATCCTCTAGTTTTGATTAAAGATACTGCCAGAATATGCTGGATCAGAATAATTTGCCTCCTAAAGATGAAGAAAACCTATCCAGGAGGGTTAAGTGATTTAACCAAAATTTTAGTTGTCAATTTCTCAGGCAGGCCCCAAGAGAAATGTAGTTAAACTCCAGATAAAAAAGTGCATTTCCTATTGAGAGGGAGGTAAAATATGGCATTCAGAAACAAGCTTAGTAGCTTCTAAAATCAGAGCATCTTTATAAACACAAGGTTGTGCAGAACATAACGGAACATTTATAAAGTATAAAGCAGAACATTTGCTTTATACAATTGGTTTGCTATAAGAGCATAATTATCGACCTAGCACATTTTAAGACTGTTTTTGAGCTCTAATACAAAGTGTCACTCAATTGATTTTTCCAGTGAGTGAAGGGTTAGAAGTGCATGCCTAGGTACTTGAAGTCTTAACTGATTAGTTGAACTTTTGTTCATATTCCATTTAATTGGGACTTAAAATGCATGCTACAGAAAACTAGAACCTTAGTTTTCTTAGTAATGGATCTCAAAGAATTTGCTAAACCAGGAAGAAACTAAAGTAGCTCAGTACCTGTGAAAGACCGCTTAGGTTACAGATAAAATGTCTTCATTGCCTCCATATTGTCTCCATACAGAATTGAAATGGGACAGTGAGCTTAGCAGACGTTATTTACCAGTCAAAAAAATTATGATGGTAACTGGATCAATATTCATATATTAAATGTAAATAGAGAAAAAAAGATGGCAGACAAGAGAACCTTAATCCTCTTTAAGTTATAAGATGGATATACACTAACTAAACTAATTCTACAAATTTCTGAGATTATACTAACTACTTGTTTATTTTCTATAACCGTGGATATATCATCTCTGTGGTAGAGATTGTAAAATAGCTTGTAAAGCTATTTTTTTAGTGTAGATAAAATTTTATCTTCTAGAGAAAATCATTTTGAAAGACAGACACTTCACTACCTCCTCCTGAAGTTTTTAATATCATTTATATAATCAAATGTTATTGACATTATTACTAAAATTATTACTTTCTTGTCTATGTATAAATAATCTTGTGTATGTATATGTAAAGATACCATAACATACATTTTCCTGTTCAGGAGAGAATTCCACGTTTTTGCACATTTCCAAGAAATGGCAGAGAAAATTCTGATCCAGAAGTATATACACGGGAACCAGCCTCTTCTTACAAGCTTCCTGAAGGTCACTGAAGATGTCCATATCTGTGAATGTGTCCATAACCACAGCAATAACCTTGAAGATAAAAATGAAATTAATTCCAACATTACAAACATTTTAATCAGAGGCTTTAGCACAAAATGCTGCGGCACAACTTTTCTCATTATACCATGCAGATATTCTAGATGCAATTTCCATAATTTTTAGCTGGTATGAACATTGATAGCTCAAACTTTCCAACTAAAATGTGTAATGGAACATCTCTGTTCTCTTAGTGCTACTGGATTAATGAATTAGAAAAAATATTAAATTTACTGAGGTATGCTTTATATTTTTAGTGTGAAACATATATTCTTCCATGACATGAAATGTAAGAAATTTATATTTGTGGATAAGTCAGGCCTGTACATAATTTCCCATTCCATCCAATTTTTTAAAATATACACATCTTCTGTACTATATCATATTTTATTGAATAAATAAATGAAGGAATAAGTACAGTGTTTTTTTCCTATACATTAAAAACTCTGCCTCAATGTCAAATGCCACAGCTGAAGAGCTTCACATTCTTTGTCACTGATTCTTATTTTGCAAGATTGAGGAGCTAGGAAAAGCTCACCAAGCTTCCTACCAGCAAACCTGTAATTGCAACCTATTTGCTAGGAGGAATCTTGGTTTTCATTCTTCCTTTGAGCATAGCTAATCCTACGCAGCCTGCTAATTAGCTGATTAACAAACTACCAGGATAGCTAGCACTGAGGGTGGGGAAGCCACTGATTTCTTATCTTCAATAAAGATTTATTCTTACAGTCTAGAGCAGCCTTCCCCAATCTGCATAAGATGAGGTATATAAAGCTGTGTAGCAATGGCGATACTGACAATCGAATTTGGGGATAAAAATCTCAGATAAAGAAGACCAAGCCAGAAAATATGTAATAGATTTTCTTTTTCACTTCTGTTGAAAATATCACATGTTCCTGCAATTAACCTTATATGTTGGGCTTGTCTAATTACTTTCATCATGGCTACTAAAGCTACTGTAACAAAGTCGGCTATCTTTCAACATTTTCTCCACTCCCTTCCTTCAAGGCAGAAATTGAGCCAAGTACCAGCTTGCTGCAGGTGTTGTTGAGAATGTCAGTGCTGTATTTAGGATTTGTTCAAAACAAATCTACAAGCTACTTGTTGACTTCTCATTTTTGGAGCACTAAACATATACACATAAATGTGTCAAATACAGGAATGACAAATTATTAGAACTTGGCACTACCTTTGTATAGGAATGTCAAGTATTCCTGGATGCTGGAAGTAAACACTAATTGCCAGATATTTTTACAATCCTACATGAGGAAAAGAGGGGAAGAGTCATCACGAGAACAATGCTTTTCAAGTCTCTGGGTTATCAAATACCTTTTATATATTAATAATTGTAGCACATTTATAAATGCCATCCTAAATCAAGACATCACTATGACTTTCTATTAGTGATATAAAAGAATAAGCTATTTACTAAATTCTCATTCTTATGCAGATTTGTGTATCTTGTTCAAGAAAAGTGATATCTGGCTCTTACATCCGCAGGATTTTTTTTAACCAGATGTTTGGCAGACAGAAATTTAAAGAGTAATCTTCTACATGACAATACAATCCAGGTTACCTGTCTAAACATCCCATCATATAATCTAGTGGCTGTTTCTTGGTGTTACCTGTACAGAAACTCAAAGAGGTTTTTTTTTGCTTTCCTTCCTTCATATTCCTTTTTTGTAAAAGGCACCTTTCCTGTCATGATCAAAATGAATTGCCTTTGAGTCAATTTGATATTTGACTGTTGCCTTTGAAACTCTAAACTCCAAGACATGTAAACCAAAATAACCTAAGCCAAGGTTTATCGAAGTAAACCATTTGCCTGTCTGCATAGCATGCTAAACTACACTTTGTTCATATCCCATATTGAGCCGCACATACCCAGACACTTTTTATCCGATCACATTGAGTAAATTAAATACTTCCTCTAGAGCACACTATTTGTCCTAGATCAGTGATGGCAAAACCTATGGCACGCATGCCACAGGTGGCATGCGGAGCCATTTCTGACCAACTGATTTTCGGTCTTGATTATCGGCCGTTTTTCATCCTCCGGAGGCTTCAGGATGCTTCCCTGAAGCTCCCGGAGGGTTTAAAATGGCCCAGCAGTCAAATCGAAATCACCTCCGGTTTGCCTGTTGGGCCATTTTTTACCCTCTGGAGGCTTCAGGGGGCTTCCCTGACGGCTCTGG
>JANHFT010002210.1:228559-247162 GCA_032467955.1 Pseudoxenodon macrops | reverse complement strand
AAAACTTGCTGCCTACTGCACCTCAAAGATAATAAGACCTCCCCGAAAATAAGGCCAAGCGCTTATTTTCAGGGAAACACGGTAGTAGTCAAAAGAAATGATGAAACTTGCAACATGGATAGTTTCTCCTGGGAAACTGAGCATCCTAGACCAAGCTAAATCCAAAAATGCTCTTTGACTAGCAATCAACATCCAGAGTACTTCTTTGATTAGCAATCAACATCCAGATAAACAGGGATTAAAACCAAGATTAACACCAGACAAACAATCAAGCAGTAAACAATAGGCTAATAAAGAAACGTATCAACTCAGACAACAACCAGCAAATAGCCTAATCAAGGAACTACCAAGGAGAAAATACTTCCATGAAAACATTCTGAGAGAACAAGCTACTGTAGTTTATATAAATAGAGAAAATCCCACTTCCTTCCATCACTGAAGATGTTGCTTAGTCTAGTAATGAAACATCTGCAAGCAAACATCCAGCTCAGAGAGCACCAAGGATTCCATAGGATTATTAAATATTGTATCACCCTGTAGATATTATGCTGCGTTGCTGCTGTTACTAGAAGTATGCCTTCCTCAAAAATAACTACAGATCTGGTTGTCAGTGGAGGAATGGACCTAACTTCAACATATTCTTCATTCAAAAATTATAAGGTCCGCTAGAAGCAGTGGTGAAATCCAATTTTTTTTACTACTGGTTCTGTGGACGTGGCTTGGTGGGTGTAGTGTGGCTTAGTGGGCATGGCAGAAGGATATCTGCAAAATCTCCATTCCTTCCCTACTCCTGGGGGAAGGATATTACAAAATCTCCATTCCCACCCCACTCTGGGCCAGCCAGAGGTGGTATTTGCCGGTTCTCTGAACTACTCAAAATTTCCGCTACCACTTCTCCAGAACCTTTCACCCCTGGCTAGAAGTTGACGAGATGAGACCTCATGGATACAGCTACATCTGACGGAAAAGGCAGAATCACATTTGCTGTACAGTTTTCATAGGTGGCTTCTCATTGAGATATAGATATTTCTATGATGCTTGTTACTGTTCACATATTTTTCCTACCTGTAATGGACTATCTAAGAAAATCTGACAGAGCACCTTGGTAACATGTAATGTAGATAGACATATTCAATTAAATTTCATATTCTGATCATATTATCCAGCAAACAGTACAGTAAGAGTTTTGTGATTCAGATGGGAAAGTTGGCTTGCTGTAGTAGTTGACGTTATTTGGCAATTAGTGTTTCCAACGTTTTTTCACAAGGTGTGTCAGCCTGGCCCTAGGAATTGACTCCATATGAATTGTGTAAGAATTTAATATGTTAGCTGAATCTAAGGCTTTTTTAGCCTTTTATGTCTCACAGTGGTTAAACAGATGCATCTCCCATGTAATTCACTAGGTTACCCTGGGCTCTACCATTGCATAAGAAGAATTTATGTTCCTTTGCTTTTTCCCATGCAATACAAGAGTTTATGTATTTATCCCCTCCACAGAATCTTACTGTATATCCAGACTAAAACAATCTAAAATGTGGGGTGTGTTTTTTTCCTATATGGGAATTAGTCTCTATTCATATATATGAATAGACCTACAGATGGATCCAGCTGCCTCTTGAAAGAAACATAGATGCTTGCACTATTAACATTAATAAACAAACAAAAGCTCTTATGAGATCTACCTATCTCATAAGGAAGATCTTCCTTATGAGATAGGTAGATAGATTTGTCTGGCCACAGACTGCTAGGTAAAGTAGAACTGGTTCAACAAAGCTTTTGTGTTTGTAGACAAATCCAGAGTGTCACTTAACATGATTATGTGAATTCCAAGCTATAAATTCTGTAGAACAAAGAGAAAATAGGTGTTGCAGTGAAGACTGTATTGACTAAAGATTATTTTATTCCAATCAAAGGCAGAAACTAATACTGAATATCCTGTGCTATCAGATTTCTGAGGCAGTTTAAGACTTCATATATTGTTTCAACTAGTTATGGAACAACCATCTTTTCATACATCATGTAATATTAAAACTTTCATAAAAATAGAAAATAATCCTTTTAAAAATTAATATATTACATTTGATGGGCTCAAATGACATTTGTGTGTGTGTGTGTGTATGGTATATATTGTGTTGCTTATATGTACAGGTGTGAGTTCTTTACCCTATCCCCTTTTTGTACAAATATTTCAATGAAACCCTTAGAGTCATCACTGCTAACCAAACTGCTGACATGGTGTGAATGTAGTTTTATTGTCACTGTTTATTAGTCTTACTGTCACCAGTTTCTTTCCAGACAATGTTGAAAAATGTTGCTGCTAAATTATCATGTAACATTTACCTCATGCCAGAATAACCATTACAACAATCTGTCTTAAAAAGATAGCCCATTTTTAACAAGCCCCTTAATTAAAAAGCAGTAGTTTTCCAATGACATTACTAGGCATTTCTTTCTTTTTACAGTAAAGATTAGGATTCTACCAGAAATTTGAAATTCAGAACTGAGAGAGTTTAGAGAGGAATACAGATGGTCAGATTCTATGCTACAAGAATAGCTCATAGGGATTTTTGTTTTGTTTGTTTCAAAATTACAAAACAAGTTGGAGCTATAGATAATAGAATTCTTTCCAAAAATATATAAGGAAAGCTATTTAAATTACAAAAGAAAAATGTGCAAGAGAAAACTTTGGGTAGATTGTGGATGTTTTCCATTGCTAATAGAACTCAGAGGAATGGCTGGATTATTTTTTAATAGGCATTAACTTCGAAAGTCACAAAATGAACATGACTACATTCTATAAAAAACTCATTTGGCCATGCCATTGCATTCTCCCAAAAGCAACAGATATCTGTCTGGAAGGGATTTTTTTTTCTTTATAAGCATTTATGTTTGCTTCATACAATAAAATGTACACCTCTTTCTGTATAAAGATATAGACCACATTTCTACAATTTCTTGAGGCCCCCCATTGTTACCCTTCAGCTCCATGAATATTTCACCAAATATTCATTCATTCAGTTCCATGACACTTCACCAAGTTGAGGAAGATTGAAAAACTCTAAAGCTTGCAATTATTAGTAAAATAGAGATTCTAGAAATAGATGCTATTTCATTCCACCCACATATAAAATAAACATTAGTGTTTGACTATACTGTACAGCTGAGGTTGTCTAAAAATATTTTGATTCCATAAAAATTTCTCAGTCATGGCAATAAAGTTGCCACAATGCATGGCAAGTCTGGTTTTGAAATAATAACTTGGGATTTATAGTAACATATGTGATTTTGTTTTCCCCAAGCGTATCAGGGCTGTTTTATTCCATGCCTCACACAGAAAAGAAAAATGCAAGCTGCACTTGGGACTTAGTATATAACAGATGGAGTATGGTATGAGTATTATTTTAATTGAATTTACAGATTAGGCAAGTAAAATTACATTTTTCAGATGGGTAGGAATAAGAAAAACAAATCTGAGCCAGTTATGCTATAAGACTATTCTCTAAAGTCTATACCAGTGATGGCGAACCTATGCACACGTGCCACAGGAGGCACATGGAGCCATTTCTGAGGGCACATGAGGTGTTGCCCTGTCATCTGCAGCGCGCTTGCGCGTGCTGGCCCACTAATTTTCAGCCTTGATTTTTGGCCGTTTTTCGTCCTCCTGAAGGCGAAAAACAGCCCTATGGGCAAGTCCAGTTGGGCCGTTTTTCACCCTCTAGAGGGCGAAAAATGGCCCAATGGGGTAGGTGGGGCACATGCACAGTGCAGTGTGAGGTTGTGTGGTGGCACGCATGTGTGCGCGCTGCCATTTTTGGCACGCAAGAAACTGGTCTATACCAACTGTGAGGAACATGTATCTCCACAAGTCCCATGGGATCTTTGTTAGCTATAAAATCTGGAGGTTACAGGAGTTGAAATTCAACAATAGTTGGAGGACCACCACTAGATTATGGCTTCATAAATTCCTGCATTGTGGTAAATTGAGTGCTGCATCAGACATCTGAAAAATATATATTGTGTAATACTTTTACTCTCCAGCTGGGGGCATGACAGACTTGTATTCAGAATACATTGAATGTTAAAGAGTTGGTATAAATTCAAGAAGTTAATAAAGAATAGCATTTTTAAAAACTACATAGATATATTTTCTATTGTTGTTTTCCAAATTGGTGGTAGTATAATAAATATCTTACAATTCTGCATATATACATTTACAACAAAGCTGATTTAAAAAAAATATCAGGCACTACATGCATTGGAGAGGACTGTATTAGAAAGCAGATTAAATACTGTATAATCACTCTTCTACCATCCAGACCTGTGAAAATTACCAAGCTTTACTATTTGCAGCCTCTAAGTCAGGGGTGTCAAACTTGCAGCCCACGGGCTGGATGCATCACATGCTGGCCCCACACCCATCCGGTTTAGCAAAGGGGAAAAAAGTCTTGATACGTCACATGACACCGTGACAACACAGGTTTGACACCCCTGCTCTAAATAAAATTGAAATTCCCCAAGCAAGTTATACTTGTCACTGACCCCAAAACCTTCAACTGAATTCACAGCTTTCTCTTCACAATTGTTTTTATAACAGGCTATATAGCCTGTTAGTGCAGAGTGAACACCTTGACATTGTAATCAATAGGTTAACTGATTTAAAACATACACATACGTAATCAATTCAAAGTAATAATAATTAAGTGCTTATAATTAACTGATATTGCACTCCTCCAGTTCACACATTAGTGAATAATGCACTGAGGAATTTGCAGGCCTATATGGCCTGTTACTGAAAGGCCTGAGTTTTCTGTCATGTCCAGATTTTTTATTGAAAATTACTCTAGATCAGGGCTGTCAAACTCTTGGCCCATGGGCCAGATGCCTCACACATTGGCCACAGCCATGCTTAGTTTAGCGAAGGAGCGGGGGGAAATCCCGATACAATCACGTGACGCTGCCATGGCAACGTAAGTTTGACACCCCTGCTCTAGATGCCTGCTCAAAACTCTTTAGTCTTTTAATATTTAGGTTAAATCTTCCTCGGAAAATTGAATTCTAAACATCATGCTCTTCTAATGTAGATATACGGGTAGAAACTAGGGATTTTACATCCAGATGTAATTCTCTTGTCTTCGTGTAATCATATGTTGGGGTAATTGAATTTGTCTGCAGCCCAATTTAAGGGGGATTGTATGTCTTTTTATTATAGCATTACTTGAAGTATCAGAAGAATCTATGGGTACTCCCAGATACAATGCACAAAAATAGCTATTTTTACCCTCTAACAGAGTTTTGGAGAAAAAAATATAGAAGTGATAAAACTCAAGAAAGTTACAAGCAGAAAGAAACTAGATCAGGACCCAAGGCACTTACATTAACATAATTTTCTCTTCTACATACAGTTACTGATCACTACATAGATTTACTGTCATGGCTCCTATGAATCATAATTTGATATAGATGCTGAGAAGTTTTGTTAAACACCTGTCTCCTTGCTACTAACTACATAATAATTCTTTCAACTGTTGGACAAGAAGGAAGATTGTGCGGAACTATCCTTAATTCCTACTGTATATTATAATCAACAACGTTTTACAATTTTGACAACATTACTGAAAACACAGAACCACTATTACCTGCTCAGATATATAGCTCTGTAAGTAGAAAGCTTCAGAGAGGGCATGTGCCTAACAATTTAGTTAAAAGAGAACAAAAAATCTAACAAAATATGTTTCAGGATTATCGTCTTTCTCCAATTTAAAGGATCTTTTGAAAAACTGAATCCAAAATAAGTAAAAATAAACAAAGACAATTGTTTTGAAGTTACGCTATATTTGCAAGTACAAAATTGACTGAATATTGAATAGGTGAAATTTTCAGCTACTTTATTATTTATCAGCTCTAGCACGACACTTAAAGAGATACTTTTCCAACATCATGAATTAAATAAGATGTGAGATTGTCATTGCTGAAACAGTCATTTTAATCACATATAATTTGCCAACACACAGCTGCTCTTAATTTGCTATCTTGCATTGAAGACTATTTCTCATTATTGTGTGTTAAATACAAGTTCAGATCTATAGAATGTTTTTCATAAAACTGCCGTCACATCTTCAGATGAAACATATATATATATATCATATATCATATATATATAATTTTAAAAGCCCTGTAATTATTCTGAAAATTACGCCCTTGGATATATAGTAGGAAAGACTAAGTTGCCTAGTTTGCCTCTTAGATTGCTATGTGTTATACACGGTTTTCCCTGTTAAGGAAAAAATAGCTTGCTTTCTTGCTTGCAAAATGGTTGCCAAAGGAATAAGGACTTTGGGTTTTAGCAAGAGAATTCCAAATCTTCAATTGATGGAAGAGTACATCAGATGCAGTATTAAGAGTTTCAGAAGTTACATTTCCCTTTCACTCTAACAAAGAAACTTTATGGAGAATTAAGATTAAACCACTACTATTTCATAAATCAGGTATGAGTCAAAAAGGGATTGGGTTAAAAAAACAAGACCAACAGTGACCAGGATACCTTTCAGCAAACTAAAATGAAATGAAATGTGCAGTTAAGCGTCTTATGGGTGATATTTATCTCTGATTGGCAATCAGGCTTCCACCACATGGCTATGGTGCTGGTCACCTGCAAATTCAAATATTATTGCTAGATATTACTAAGTGGCTTTTATTCAGTGTGAAAACTTCCTTATGTGTCATATTAAAAAAAAGTTATGGCATGTTTTTTTCTGTGGAGTGGAGCAATGCACAACACCATTACAATATAACATGGGAAATTTGCAGCTTTACCCTCCAGGTGCAGGCAATGAATTCTGAATATTATATTCCTAACACAATTGGATTACATCAGAGAAAAGAAGGGTAGATAAATGTTACGATGAGGAGAACCTGACTAAGGAATGTAGCTCTCCTATGAATACAACTAAATTCCAACGTATAAATTCTGGCCACCAGGTTCTTGGCCAAACAAAATGCAGAAAGTGGTAACTAACAGAGATTTAGCTGAAATTTGCAGTGAAACATAAAATGATGCCCATTCCCATCCTCAAACCCTGCTATAGATTTAATGTTTAAAAGCCACTTCAAGGGTTTTTTAATGCACAGCAGAACAAGTAAATCAAATAATAGTACAAGTTGCAAGGCATAACACTGAGAAGAAAGAAAACTTCAATCAACATCTTCAAAATAGAAGTTGAAGGTAAATTAAAAATGGTAGTTCTCCGATGGAACCTGATGAAGTAAAATTTGCTACACTACTTGCAATGCATATCAAAATATTTTCAAGTGCAAACTAAAAAGGACTCTCAGTGGAGAAGGATAGGTAGAAGCATGAATTCTTTTTAACTGTACTGCTCCTCTGAGGAGCTGAAAGTAACCTCTTCCTTAAAAGAGTTAAAAAACCTACTTCATTATTTTATAAAATGTATGGTAATAAATGATGGCAAAACAAAATTGGCAGCAAGATACAGTTAACATCCCAACAGTGCAGTCACATTGGAGGCTATGTTTTTGGGTTGGTTGTTATCATAAAGTGCATATATCTTCATGTGCAAAACCTTACACCGAGAAACTGGGTCCTCTCTTGTTTACTTAGTCTGCTTGTAAAGAGTATTTGTCAGTAATGCTGTACCAATGTCAACATAATTTATTTCTGATGTGCCGATTATGGTCCCAGAAACCCATGAATAGATATTTCAAATCAGATTAGAGTTGTAATCAAATGAACACTCTCTCATCTAGAAGACAAAAGTTATGTGTAGAGTTTCATTTTCGCTTCTCTTTCCACCTACACATGCTCAATTTCTAATGAAACTGCAAAAACAAAATATGGAATTAGGTATAGTCCCAAATGCTTAAACCAGATTCTGTGATCCTGCAAAAGTAAAAAATGAAGATTCAGTAGTAGATGCAACATGCCTACCAACTTGGTAGGAATAAACTGAGATCAGGAAATCCTACAGCAGCCGTGCACCTTCTCCTCCATGTCTTCCATGGGAGCCTTGAATTTTAAGAGAGGTGGGTCACCACTTGACATGGTGTAATAAACTGAAGTTCCATTGGGTGTATAAGAAGGTGTCCTGGAGCTAATCAAATGTTCTTTAGCTTCTCCCCCATTTTCCACTGAGTCTCCCATACTGCTAGCAAAGTGTGTACTGATGAAGGGATGGTTGAGAAGTTTGGCTGCTGCTCGCTGCCGTTTCAGTTCAGAAAGGGTTTGGTGGCTTCTTTCTTTGTACTCATCCCAGATTTGATGAGAGTCAGAAATCCCAGGGGTATTGTAGGACAATGCTTCACTTCCATCATTGTCCAGAACTGAATGCATTATCCAAACATCTCCATTTGGAATAGAATATTGGTAAGGGATGGAGGATAGATTGAGTCCATTCTGCAGCAGATTTTCTGAATCACACTGTGTTCCTTTTGTTACCAGCTCTGGAAGGATTATAGCTGTATCAGCAGTCAAGTTCTAAAACACAAAAATAAATATAAGGGGTAAATTTGCTGTTCCATCTATCAAAAAAACCCATAATTTGCTCATGTTTACTGATTTTCTTGCATTATAAAATCAAGACGTTGTGCTCTATTGCATAGCTATCCAATGAAATGAGATATCCCAAAACCTCTGGTGTGGCTCCCAGAGACCCATCCCCAAAAGTTCTTACCAAATGAAAATTCTTAAAGACAGGAAAAATAATACATTATTTGATTGGATGGTAATCAGGTTAAGTCAAAGATAGGTTTTTTTTCCTTGCCTCATCCATTATGCCCCCATCACGCAACTCGGCTGCTAAATACAATTAAAAAGAACATGAATGTTAATGTTAAACCAATAAAGTAGGACCACTGGCCGATTTCCCCTTCCACACCAATTTTTTTTGTAAGCGTCAAAAATTTCCAAACTTCTACTGTATATGGCTTCTTTTGCCACTGAAAGGAATTGGTAAAGAATTTTTTTTTCCTTTAAAAAATGATATCAACATAAGATGGAAAGGGAAATAAAGAGGATTGCATAATAGGTTTATATGCTTTGGTTATCATGAGATTTAGTTATGCAACTGGTACTTCCATTAAGGGAAATGCTTTAATAGGAACAAGAGAATGTTTTAATTATTAGATTTTCCTTACTGGATCTGTGTTCTCTTGGTTAGAAGAAGTCTCCCGAATGTCAATATTGTAATCAGAAGTTCTTTGCTCCTCAGAAGATTCTATTTGTTGCCAGATGATAGCCTCCTTCTCATATTCCTTTCTATAAAGATTTGTTCGATCTGAAAGGCTTGCCCTCCGCACCACTTTTCTAGGACAAGATGTAAAGAGAAGATTGATTTACTAAAATGGTGATTTGCAGAAACGAATAGCTACTTTTCTATAGCTGCACTTTTCTGAAGAAAGAAACATGGTCTACCTGAGCAGAAATGGACTAGTTTCCTAACACCAGGTGGTACTCATGAGTCATTCTTTTTATTTATTCAAAAGTAGATTGTCAACCATCGCAAAATTGAAATTCATGGATGAATCCTCATCCATCCATATCACATACTGAATCACTCCCTCACTTTAAATTAGATTCATTTCTGTTACACAGTCATGGTTTAGAATTTTTCAGACAGCTATTTAATCAAGTAAATATGTCAACCTGCAAATTGTTCCTCTATTAATTATAAATCTTACTGTTGCTTTTATCACAAGTTGCTAGACAAATAATAAGTACATGACACACATATCCAAACACTAAGAAATTTTTGGATTCTAAATTAGTTTTCATCACAATTTGTGAACAACATCTCTTGAGCATTTAAATACTGCACATTTAAATTCAAAAATACAAAGCTACTTTTTGGTGCCTTCAAGTCAATTTTGATTCCTGGTGACAGCCTAGACAAATCCCTGTAGTTTTCATGGCAGTTTTTTGAATGGCAGTCATTTGCCATTGCCTGTTTCTTAGGGCTGAGAGAGAATGACTGGCCCAAAGTCACCCACCTGGCTTTGTAAGCCTAGAACTCAGAGTATTCTGGTTCACAGCCTGATGCCTTAACCACTATACTAAACTGACACTCTTACATATACACCAGGATATTAATTAGAGTAAGTTCATATCCATATCCTAATTAGAATAGTTCATTTAATGAACTATTCTTTTTATCGCTTTTCATAAAGCTAAATATACTCCAGATGTAGTTGCAATTTGCAGTATCCCTTTCCGTTATCCATTGAGCAGTTACTCATAGCTTAAAATATCATCACATGTTCCTCTAACTCCGGGGTCTGCAAACTTTTTGAACAGGGGGCCACTTTACGGTCCCTCAGACTGTTGAGGGATGGACTGGCTAGGTGGGCGTGGCTGGGTGACCATGTGATTGGATGGGCATGGATGGGTGGCCGTGGCCGATTTAGCAGTCCATTAAATAATACACACAAATTAAACTTTCTTTTCCTCTTGGGGGTGTTTTATTTGCTTTTGTTTGACTTTTCTTTTTACTACCTGTAATAATGAATCCTACTTTCTCAAAATCCAACAGGTTTCCCCCCCCTTTTCATAGTAGCTCTATCATTTTTAAAGTTATTTACGAGTCTAGTAGTCCACTTCAGAAAACTCAGTTTTGCAGCAATTCTTCTCAGCCACAAGGAGGTTACAATGAACATCTCTCTTTCTCTTTCTCTTTCTCTTTCTCTTTCTCTCTCTCTCTCTCTCTGTGCACATGCTAGAAGAGCATATGGGGGTGGTGAAGAGAAGCCTTGCTGAATTCCATTCCATTCCCTTCTCTCGGGGGCTTAGCAGTGCTGATCCGCTGGCAAGCCAGCCCTACAGTGGCAGAGATGGCTGTCCTCCTTCAGGAGCAGGTAGCTGAGTGGGAGAAGGATGAGCAGCTAAGTTGGGTGGGGGGAAGAAGACGGTGGCTGTTGCTGCACCCACTCTCTCGCTTGCTTGCATCTTGCCAGCCCCACTTTGCCAACAGACACACGAGCTTGGAACAGAGATGTGGGGGTGCGGCCCTGCAAGGCAGAAGGCTGCCTTCAGTCCAGTGAAGGGACTGCAGCCTTGGGGCTCTGTCTGAAGGAGCTGCGTCACTCGGGCAGCACGCTGAAAGCGCTGTGGAGCTACAGCCTTGCAGGACAGGGTGGGGCTCTGCTTTCCCTGCCAAACAGCCCCTGTGAAGGAGGCACATCTTCGGGGGTCTGTACCCCTGGCAGCTCCTGGGTGGTAACTCCGCCACCGCTCAGCAGACCTGTGCAGCCCGAAGGGGGCGAAGAGACAAGTTAGAAAGGTGCATTCCTCTCGCGCATCACCGAGGCTGTCAGCAGCTTTCACAGGTCCATTAGGCTGCAACAACTGTGAGTGGGGAAAGCTAGATCCCCATCAGAGCCCTGGCTGCCCAGGCCCAGCAGCGATGGAGAGGAGGAATGCAATCCCGGCTAGGCTTGGGCGGGCATAGCGCCAATGGGCATCCAGCTTTCCCCAGTCGCAGTGGCCGCCTTTTGCTTGCTGTGAATGGGCGTGTTTTTACCACCTCTACTCTAGTTGGCCACTTTGCCTCAGCGATGGCACTGGGCTAATGGAACTGCAGGAGCTCCATAGTGCTTTCGGGGTGCTGCACAGGGGAGAGGAATGTGGTCCCATGGGCTGGATGCATCGGGCAACCACGCGCCTTGTCCCAGTCACTTGGGATGGAGCCGCCGTGTGATCCACATCACTCGCCCCCGCCCCTCTGCCTACTACTGGTGCAAGTGCTATCGCCGCCATGACAGTTTCTTGGAGGGCCAGCTACGGAGTCCCTGCTGCTAGACAAAGACCTTGAAGTCCCTGGCTGTCCCCCACACACTCTGACAGCCACAGGAGGTGAGGCACCTCTTCCCCAGGTCCTGTTAGCCGGGAAAAGCCAGCCATGCGAGGAGTGGGTGGGAGAGGTGGGTGGGGAAGGGGGCGGGGCTGAATCCCACCACTGCAGGGCCAAATACATTGTGTCAGTGGGCCAGATCCGGCCCGCGAGCCGTAGTTTGAGGATGCCTGCTCTAGCTAATAGGAAAAAAAGTACCCTATTGCTATCCATTTTACATTGCATGAAACTCTGTTTCCAGATTACTCAAAGTATAAAGCAATTGGCTTAAATCAAGGATAAGTAACATAGAACTTATAGCTAATCAAAAGAACAGAAGTGAAGAGAGAGTTTTTGTTTTATTAGACTAAAAATGGTGCCTAGATTCAGGCCAGTACTATCTGCCCCTCCCAAAACGACAATAAAGGGCATAATATGGATTTCTCCTCTTGAAAAATAGTATGATTGGCTATGTCAATGATAATAGCTACTTTGTGAGGTATTTATACCACATTTCCAAATGTATCCACCATTTAAAATATTTGTTGATCCCTGGCTTATGAACAAGCCAAATATAATAACCTATTTAAACTTGGCAATCTTTTGTCAATATTATTTGTTAAAACATTTTGAATGCCATCATAGAAGACAGCACACATTGAACTGCTGTATGGTTTCTTTCCTTCAACTCTACCAAATGAGCGTGCAATTTTCTAATGTGAGGTCAGGCCACCAATTAATAGAGAAAATATTTATCAATAGAGTGAAATACTAATTTTAAAATCTATCTGAAATATGGACCCTATTTGCTTCAGATAAAACATGTAGAAAAATAGTAGTGGTTTTGGGGGATAGTGTATCTTAGTGCAAATGTTTTGGTTTGCATTTCTGCACCTCGGAATTAGAAGGTCATGGTGAAAATCAACTTCAAGAAGCTTAACCTGTAGTTTAGAAAAAACTTAGAAAGCCCAGACTGACTGACTGACTGAGAACAGATTCCCCCTCCCCTATTCACTCACCCTCTGCTTCCAGTGCTTGATGTTCTCCTGTTCAAGGAGGATTTATGCCTCATCTGAGACTTCATGATGACATCATGTTTATGCTTCAGCTCTAAGAGCAGAACCTTAAACTCCTCTTCTTCACACAGGTCTAAAGGAACGCAAATAAATTCCTTTAACTGAATTGTTCAGTGATGATAAAACAAACATAAGGATGAACTATTGCATCCAGTAGATATTCTACACGGTTGTACATGGTATAGGATAAAGAAAAATAGGAATCTTGCATCTCTTTAAGAACCATAGAGTTGATTTGCAGATTTGCCTACTGTTATTTGAAGATCACTGTGGATTAAGGCTACCATATCTGAGCTATATAAATCTGGATAATTGCACCCAAAGGTTAAAGAGGTTCTGTACCTCTGCTTCCATCTAATGGCCACCCAGATATTTGTGACCCTGTAAAAACTTTTTTTTTACTTATTGCAGATGCAGTAAATATCTAGTCACTTTTCACATGCCTTCTTCTGACTCTAAGGGAAAATGTGTTTCTGGTTGTCTTTTTTTCTATTTAAAAATCTACTTGAAATGCAATTTAAATATGTATGTATGTACAGTACATATGGGTTATTAGTATAATAGTATAATTAGTATAATATACAGATTTCGTTTTAATTACTAATATCAGGATTTGTAAATTTAGAGAAGTGGACAATCCAGGGGACAGCTATATATTTGTCCAACAGGTGCATCTGAAACGATTCCTTAAACATCCATAGTTAATCTATGAGCAAGTGAATATCTGGGCTCTGCTTTCAGGTTAAGAAATATTAAACACATAAATAGCTTTTAGGGCCATCTGACAATTTCAGGATTACTGAAGAATTACTTAAAAGTGAATGCAATGGTTTTATTCTAAAGTGATATGAAGACATAATCCAGACTCGTCTTTTCTTTCTTTATCCTTCATACAAAACACAGATTTTCTCACACACAAAGGTATTCTAAGGAGCATTTTCCCATACTTTACATACTAGTAATGCCTGAGAAATGAAACCAACATTTCATGTTTAGCAAATTTCAAAAAAGATTCTGAAGGAATCCTTCTGCAGTATCTCATCATTATCACCTACATGCTTTGCATGCTATTCATGAACATCATTTTACAAACTGACAACTTGTATTCCCAAATTCATTAAAAATGTAGTGTCTTTATATTTTTTAAAAAGCTCTTTAAATAGCAACATTCCTGATTCCTTGTAGAAAACTTTAACTGATTTAAGGATACAAGGGCTGGGCGAGCTAAGAGAACAATTCCTTAAAGAGAACCAAGATATTTGAATGTTGCTATGCTGTCAAAACTTTGGCTAAGAATAAAAATGGCAGAAATTCACCTATTGGCATCTCATCCATAGCTGTTCGGGCACTCAGGTTTGCCCCATGGGACACTAAAAGCTCTGCCATTTGCATCTGGAACAAAGAAAATGATGTTCAAATGTAATACCTTCCCATAATATCACCCAAGGTTCAGTTAAATCTAGCACTAGCAGAAGATAATCCAGCGAGATATGTTCTCAATAACTACCTTAAAATTAAAATGAAGTATGAAAGAGTGGGTGAAACTTTCAAATGGAACCTTTTCCCCCCCTCTGAACATACCTACTATACCACTAATTCTGCACACGTGCATCATCTTAACATGCAGTATATCAGGAGATAGCAATGAAGCCCTCAATGTAAACAGGTTATATACTAATAAATCAAATCTAATAAATATTTTGCTTCCATTTTCCCCAAGCTGTGCCTTTCAGAAATACTGGGATTTAAATTTTCATAAGCTCTACCTACTCAGCTTGGCGAATGGGTGACTCGGAATTCTGGAAGTCATAATCTAATACTTCTGAAATATACTAGGCTGGGCAAGACTGAGCAAGACTGAGCTAAACTAGGAACATGGTTTATCTAACGTTTTAAGGACAATGCACAACTAGGTAATGCAGGAAATTACTATCCTACTCTCTGTTTGCCTCTTCTCCTCACAAGAACAGCCCCAATTGACACACAATTCTGGACAGATTCCATATAACTGTATGGTAAATATCTCTTCATAACCCAATTTTTCTTGAGTTGCTGTAATCATATTTGAACTGGGCTGTTAATGAAACACATACATGTCCCCAGAAAGCAGCAGCATGGAGGGGTTCCCAGCCATCACAGTCCTTGAGGTCCAGTCTGGTTCCCTGGTCTAGAAGCAGCTCTGCTGCATGTAGATAACCATTGGCGGCAGATATGTGTAACTATAGCCAGGAAGGAATCAGAATGTTTTAAATGTCTGCAATTTTCTGTAATATATGCACATGTATCTATATGTACACCCTCATTTTTTTTCATTTGCTTTTCTTTGCATATTCTTTTTAATAATGGTTTTTGTCTTGTTTTGATTTGACTTACAACTATCCTGGTATTTATTCTTATCCTGGTATTTATTCTACAGAACCACCATTATGGGACTTCATTATCAGCGGCTTGCTAGAGTAGTCAGCCTAATTTTAGACTAGGGGAAGCTAGTGTTTAATATGACTTCTGCCCTTACATTGACATAACCAAATAAATACGAATTATTTAATATATAACAACTGAATATTAACTAATTAATGGTAAGATTTCTTAAGCAAATGGAAACAGGTAATATCTGCATTAAAAATCTACATTGGCAGCCCAAAGTTGGAATTTGGCATCAAGCACCATGTCTTGCTACTGTGAGCCATTCAGATAGAAAGCCTTATCAATCTTTTAAATAAATAAGTAAAATAAAATGTCTTAGGGCTCAACTAAAAGTGGACATTTTATATTGTTGGGGGTTGGGTTTTTTTTGCTTCTATTTGTACAGTGGAAAAATCCTGTTACCTTTGCTTCTTCTTTCACCTAAAAGGCCCCCTGAAGCTGGGGTTATGAAAAGATTCAAAACCAATGCCATCCTAGCTCTTTCCTCCCACCACATCATGCCATAGGTAATAACAATTTTGGAGAAGAGAAAAGCAATTTAAATGTGTTAACTGGCTCTGAAGGAAAAGACTGGACTAATTTTTCCTCTCCAAATCCCTAGTGAGATGGCCTCACTCCTAATTACTCAATTTTACCATGATTTCAGCAGGGCAAAAAAGTATGACCATAAAACCCCTGGAGAAATAGGCAAAAACACCTTTTCTCTAGTTCAACATTCTTGATGTATAGCAGCCATTCAAAAAGCAAGCAGAAGTTAAAGGCAATAGCTATCTTCCATATTATTCCACAGCAGTGTTTATTTAAAGATGCTACCTTTGATTCTAGAGATAATTTACAGTTGTCAAGCCCAGCAGTTTAATCTCTAGGAATTTCTCTTTGAAGCTGCCTAGAATGGTGGGCACCATTCATTAACAGTAGGGAATTCTAAAGCTCAGGAATGAAACAAGATATTGTACTGGTCTAGAATTCCACCCCTTATTTAAATTCAATGGATAATATAGGGAAAAATCCTTTTTTTCCATGGCCTGGGGTAATGCCTATTATGTATTACTAAGACCCTAGTAATATTGTACAATGTGTATTTCATTAGAACTGCAGTCATGTTGTTAAAAATCATGCATTGTCAAAGTCAGCATCAACACTTATGAATACATTCTTATAAAGTTATTTCATTGGTTCTGTTTTATGCATTACATTTCACATCATTATTTGAATGTATTTTCTAGATCACTTAATGCAGAACTCAGCATTAACAAGTTAAACGAAATGAAAATATAAGAAAAATATGATTATTTATTTCCCTTGCTCTGTTATTATATTGAGTTTGTAATCCCAGTTCAATCTGACATATACAGTACTATACAGTAGAGTAACATAGCAGAAGCTTTTACAGGATGAAGCATCTAATTTAGCATTGAGTCTAACCTCATCCAGAAAGGCAGTTCCATGATAATCTCTACTGTTGAATGCACATCATCTATTCATCTATTCACATGATGAATAGACAGATAAAACTATATGATTAGTTCATTAAATCTCTAGTCCCAAACTTAGCCTAAATGAATGATTATACCATGAGATTAGTGTAGTATGTTAAGAGATTTCTATTATTGTTGCTGTTATTGAATAGACATAGGATTACAAAATGAATCTTTGGGCAATTCCATACTTTTAGCCAACTACTCTTAATTTCTATGTAAATGTCAACTGTATGGAAACATTGTGTTTAACTCTGTCTTTAGTGTTCATGTACTAGAGTTTATATGTGGCAAACCTGAACACTAGGTTGGGGTGGTGGTTTTTTTGTTTTGTTTTTTTGCATTCATTTGCAACCCCAAATTTCAATTTCTGTCATTCTGAGGCAGGAAACAAGCAAATGTAATAGGCAACACACCCAAATCATATCCCCAGCCCCATCCATTAATCTAACAAGTCTCCATATGTTTGCTTCCAAGTTAAAAGCAGCTATGCTTTTCCAGATGTAATAAACAGTGGCCACGTTCTTTAAGAAAACCCTACAGGGTATCTTGAAGGTGTATAGGTCCAACTACATTCAAAGATGACCAGTCTGCACACCAGCTGTAAAAGCAATGTGGATATGGCTCACCAGTGAAGCACCTTGAGCATCTATTATGTTCAGATCCTCTCCTCCTGCAATCATCTCTGAAATATCATCAACCATTGCCTGTTCAGGAGCAGCCCGCATTTCATTGATTTTCTCTTGTGTGATTCCTACAATGAATACAAGAGGAAATTTGCACTGTTAACAATTCCTGGAAACGTTAAAGCAAATGAAGAGGGAAATAAAATATTTTTTAAGAGTGGCTTTCACATGTATTTATTTAAATGCAAAAATGCTGCTGCCAATACCCATTCCAATGTCAGAGTCTCAGTATAATTCTCTTCTCTATTCCCAACATCCAATATAACCCATATTCCCCAAAAATGATGAGATTCCATTAAAAGTACTATTACCCCAGATATCAAAGATTGGAAAAAAAACTTGAAAAGGTATTTTTGACTCTTCAGTAAGTATCTTTTTGGCCTAGATTTTATCTTATTTTACAAGACTAAACAATTTTCATTCAGGCCCAGGAACACAGCCTTTTTTTATTCTGGAACCTACTCTCTGGAACCTCTTTCCCTCAGAAATCAGATTTGGTCCTGACCTTCTCAGCCTTATGCAAGGCCTAAAAGACATGCTTTTGTCTGTGGCAATTTTTATTGTGTGTGTGTTTTTTCAACCTCAGCTAAGTTTTTATTATTATTTTAAAACTAATTTAGTAAGTTAATTTTTAGGGTTATTTTTGTTTGTTCTTCTTGTTTAATTTCTTTCCTTTGCCTTGTTTTGTAAGTCACAGCTAATTAATTTGCTGAGCATATTGCTGTCTTTTAAATTATTTTTGCATATTGTTTTTTCTGTATTTCTTTTTTAAATGGCAATAAAATTACAGCTATAACACAACATACTGCATTCAGTTTTTGTTGCCACGATGTAAAAAAGACGTTGAGACTCTAGAAAAAGTGCAGAGAAGAACAACAAAGATGATTAGGGGACCGGAGACTAAAACATATGAAGAACAGCTGCAGGAACTGGGTATGCCTAGTTTAATGAAAAGACGGACTAGGGGAGACATGATAGCAGTGTTCCAATATCTCAGGGGTAGCCACAAAGAAGAGGGAGTCAAATTATTCTCCAAAGCACCTGAGGGTAGGACAAGAAGCAATGGGTGGAAACTAATCAAGGAGAGAAGCAACTTAGA